>CAUYPK010110667.1:0-68887 GCA_963574355.1 Loris lydekkerianus | reverse complement strand
TTGTCGGAGACATAACCTGCAAATATCTTCTCCCATTCTGAGGGCTGTCTGCTTGCTTTACTTACTGTGTTCTTGGCTGTGCAGAAGCTTTTTAGTTTGATCAGGTCCCAGTAGTGTATTTTTGAAGCTGCTTCAATTGCCCTGAGGGTCCTCCTCATAAAATATTCACCCAGATGGATTTCTTCAAGGGTTTTTCCTGCACTCTGTTCTAGTATTTTTATAGTTTCATGTCTTAAGTTTAAATCTTTAATCCAGTGAGAATCTATCTTAGTTAATGGTGAAAGGTGTGGGTCCAGTTTCAGTCTTCTACAGATCACCAGCCAGTTCACCCAGCACCATTTGTTAAATAGGAAATCTTTTCCCCACTGAATGTTTTTAATTGGCTTGTCAAAGATCAAATAACAATAAGTAGCTGGGTTCATCTCTTGGTTCTCTATTCTGTTCCATACATCTACCTCTCTGTTTTTGTGACGTACTCCTTTAGAACAGACCTACACACAGTGATGGAACATCAGCCTGCTCACGCCTGCTCAAGAGTCAGCCATGAGTAAGAAGATGATTAAATAGAAGTCGTTTAGCTATTACAAGTCCATATGTGAGAGCGGACTTACTTGATTATTCTCCCTAGTGAAATGTAAGGCCAGATGAAATGAACATGAAATCAGTAGAAAAATAGAATTTGCAGTTATTTTTAATGTTTACACATGAAAATTATCAAATATAATAGATTGATAACGTACTACACAATATGAAAAGAACATTATTTTAGAAAATTATTACTAGTGACAGGAAATATTAACACAAGCCCAAATCACTGCATTACTAAGGGCAAAAGTGCCTATGTAGGGCCTTTGCCTGTTGAATCTCCGGAGGGCATTTAGATTAAACTTTCCTTTCATGTTGTTAGATCAATGTGTATATGTATGTATGTAGGTTTGTGTATTTTCTTAACGAATATACCCTTTATCACATAGACTATATTTTCCATGTAGTATAATACATAACTTAATATTAATACATTAGTCATGTATTAATGTGCCCTGGCTTGCATTATTCATGGCACACTGTAATCTCAAACTGAAATCTCTCAAGAACAAAAGCTGATAATTAAAAATGGAAATCAGCTAAACTCAAAAATTGGCAACCAACAAATTTGTCTCAAATAAAATCCTTAAAATCCCTAAGCATGTTTATATAATGGATGTTGGAGAGTTTCTCTGACAAAACTAAATGTGGTAGTTGATATCCTTCCTTACTAGAATACATATTGGTGGGTAAAGTTATTAATTGGGAAATTAAATAATAATTATTTATAATTAATATTAATTTTCTTTGTGATAGACAAGAATTGCATAAGTTTAAGTATTATTTTCATTAAAGATATATCATGTCTTTAATATTCATTCATCTTTAATACTCTAAACAAAATGCTATACATCATATAAAATTATGGTACACTATTCAATGGTAACTTACCATGTAGATGCCAGAAGATATATAGAGAAAAATATCCTCTAAGGAACAGCTTAAATATACAAATATGCATTCTACAAGCTGTATGAAAAAATACTTTTCTTTAAATGTGCATATTTGTTAGCCAGGATCAAAGTGTTGAAAATTGATATTTCCATATTATGTTTTAAGATAGTGTGCCTATCCAGGCAGATTATTGATCATCTCAGTGAAACAAAACTAATATAATTTCCTCAAGTTTCTCATAATGGCATTGTGCTTATTTTTCCTTGAGTTTATATTTTCCAACTTCACACATCCAGTTTTTTAATAACATAATTTCTTAGATGTATCTCTGCATTGTGATTTGGATAGATTCTCCTTGTAATTCAATGAACATTTGCACTGCACTCTGTTGCAAAACTGTTTAATAATTATCTCTGAAATAAAACTATTGTTGCAATAGGAGCATGACTAAAATCTTCACATAGTTAAAAAACAAAAACAAACTTTTCATTGAATTTGAATACTAGTCCTGACAAAGGCAAAAAAACCCACTTATTCCCTTTCATCATGGCGATTTTTGTTACAAATGACAACACAACTCAATCCAGACTTAGCATAAAAATAACTTACAGACTCAAAGGATGGTACTATCATCAGACGTGGCTGTCTCCTGCAATTCAGAGTTGTGAGGACTCTTTCTATCCCAGTCAAGTTTGACTTCACTCTCAGATGCCGTCCAAGTAAAACAGTACGTTTCCAAGGCAGCTGCCTCTTTACAAGTTCCTTGGAAGTTGCAGCCAAAAACAAAAATAACTTTTATGTTTTTCCAGACAGCCCCAATAGAAACCATAAAAACCAAATAAAAATAGAAATTTTTATGAAACCATCCTGGATCAGAAATGGATTAATGGACTAAGTACTTGTATATCTAATGGAGAACACTGTCTCTCCAAAGACAGGCACATGCCTGCTATCAGGGCTTGGAACATATGTTGAATTGATCAAGACAATGGTAAAACAGATTTCTAAAGACCAGGATGCTGAGTAGACCAGAAATAAATGTTGCCTGCTGTTCCTGAGGCTGAAACCTCACAGAACCTACTTTTTTAATCACAAAATTCTTTTCAATCCTTACTTAGTTGGCCCTACGGTATCATTTGCACTATTGACAACTCATTGCTTCTTGAAACAAATTTCCTTAGGCTTCCATGGCCTGTGCTTCTCTGGTTTTCACTGAAGTCTCTTATGCTTGCGAGTTTCCTTTCAGAGCTTTTCTTCCTCTGCTTAGTGTTTTCGGGTTAGCTCCCCACCTCACCTCCAGGTTCTGTTCTTTATCCCCTTCTCTACTCACTGTACAAGTGTCTCGGAGCTCTCGCAAAAGCTTTATCATTTCAAATAGATTTTTGAGTACCAACCTATTTCTGGTTTTCATCTCTCTGTTTTCGATTCAGAGAATATATACAGCTGATTACTGTAATTTTCAATCAATGGATACACTACTTCTGTTGTATTTTCTTTGTTCCTACTGCTGGAACAGAAACTTTGAAATTTATTCTCAAATGTTTCTCTGTTTGTCTCCCATGTAATCTATCATAACACACCTATTGCCTTTCTTCTAAAGAACACCCTGTAATTCTGCACTCCACTTTTTATGGTTGTGGTCGATTTATCTGAATCATTTTTATTGCCTTCAAGAAAATCTTCCTGCTTCAAATATGGCTTCCTTTCCTAGTTATACTCCATAGTAAAGCCAGAGGGATATTTCTAGAACTCAAATGTTCCTTTCACATTCTCATTCTCAAAACCTTTCATTGCTTGCCATTATTCTGAGCTAGGACTAGCTTGATGAGCAAGTGACACGTGTAATTGCACAGGGTCCTGTTCTTAGAAGGATCTTGTATTTGGTTTAACATTCTGCTCTGCCATCTTTAATTCCTGATACTTTTTAAACACGGAAACCTATATTTTCATTCTGCGCAGAACCTTGCAAACTATAGAGTAGGTCCTGCTCTAAGATTTTCATACCTTAATATGGCTTAGAAGATTTTTATGACAAGGTCCCTGTCCTTGTCTCTTCAGCCACTCAGGTTGCTCTTTCAGTCTACATATACACACAAACACATGCCCATCCACGTGCATCTCACCCATTCACTCTCCATCACCAGTCCTTTGCTGAGCTAGTATTTAATCTGTAGATTTTTGTGTTAGCACTAATTCTGAAGGAAGCTTTGCTACATACTATTCCATAGCCAGTCCCAGTAGCAGAACAGCTGTAGTATATTATATAATCCCTCTTATTATGGTGAGTTAAATGTACTTAATTTCTGAATGGCTAACAAACAGCATGTTTTTCTTTCTTTTTTACAGAAGCAAATAAGCAATGTCAAAACCATTTGACAAATATGAACATGTGCCAGAAAATATAGTTATTATATTGATCTGTTTTTCACTTCTATAAATTCAGAAAGACACTAGCATCTTAGCAACTTGGGTGTTACTTCTACAAATATTGCAAGAAAAGGGAATGTTTTTCAAACAAGTGCTTGAGTTGTTAAAATTATAGCATTTTATTGATTACTCTTTTGTTGACTTTTATAGGGATGGTCTTTTATGGTCATAGGAATATTATTCTGTAAAAAAAAGTATATGCTATCTAAACCCTATGATAAAGACCAAAAGAAATAAAAAATTAAAGGTCAAGTTTCCTTGCTATGATTATCAAAACAATGCTTATTTGATTCATGTAAATAAGAGACACTAGGGAAAATAATATTAGCATAAAATAATTCATGGGAAGATATGCTAAGACCTTTTGTATAAATGGAATAGCAGCATGGTGTACAATGCTAAGGAAGCCCTGAACAGTAGGCTTCTGCAAATGTGTAGGGCACTTCGAGGAGGAGACACTTTCCCATCATAAAATTTTGCCCTGATGCCAATTCCAATTCTTAGGAATTATTGAATTATTGAATAAAAGTCATTGGCTACAGATTTGCTGAGTTATCCAGACTTTATTATACTCATTCACTGAGTCACAGCCACATCATGATCATGATTCTCATGAAATGATATTTATGAAGAATCCACTATGCATAGGATGCTAAAGGAATTGAAAAAAAGAAGAATCAATAGAGCCTTTTTTACTTGATTAATTTATAATTTTAAAAAATCATGCTAAGTGAAATCATCTAGACACAAAAAGAAAAATACTGCATGATCTCACTTATATGCAGAATAATTTTTTTTTGAAGTCAGATAAGTTGAAACAGACAATAAAACAGTGGCACAAAGGGCAGGGATGGGGGAACAGTCCTTTCCTTACCTGACTCATTTTTACAATGAATTTTCAATTCTGTTGCAAATATGTAAGTATGAGATGTAAGTCTCAGACTGAAGTTAGGTAGGACAGCTAGATGTAGAGGACGAATGCCCAGCACAAGAACTAAAGTTAATAATATCATATAGTATATTGGAAATTTGTCAGAAGAGTAGATTTATATGGAAATTGATGTATGAGTAAATTTGTTGGATTGTAATAACCATTGATAGTAATTTCATTATATATTTGTATACCAAAAACATTATTCTGCAAACCTAAACATATACACTAAAAATACATTTTAAAAAAGAAATAAGCTATCAAGCCACAGAAGACATGGAGGATCAATAACTACATACAGCCATGTGAAATAAATCAGTCTGGAAAACCCACCTGTTGTAATATTCCAGCTACATGGCATTTTGGAAAGTTAAAACTAAGGAGAGACTAAAAGAGCTGGTGCTTTCAGGTCCTTGTGGGGAGGCAGGGAAAGATGAGTAGGCGAAACACAGGGGATTTTTAAGTTAGTGATCTATTTTGCACATTCCCTAACAGTGGATACATGACCCTGAATATTTGTTAAAATACCCTATGGATCTATACAATGCAAGCAGTGAACCCACCATAAACTAATACATTCTATTGCTCAATGATGGCAAATGTGCTGTATTTGATAGGTATTAACAACAGGGAAACTATGAAAGAAAATGAGAGAGGAAGGACATAAGGGCTCTGTACTATTGCTCAATTTTCTGTAAACCCAATACTGCTCTAAAAAGGAAAGGCTCAGGGCCCTACTCAACGCAAATGTGCTCTTCTTTATCTTTCTGCGTAAGGGTTCTGCCATATGTCCATCTAGCTCCATTAACCTGAGAGCTTAAAAGAAGCAGATAAAAGCTTACGGATAGTACAAGCCCCAGTGAAACAAAAGCAAAATAATAAAAA
This sequence comes from Loris lydekkerianus, assembly GCA_963574355.1. Taxonomy (NCBI): domain Eukaryota; kingdom Metazoa; phylum Chordata; class Mammalia; order Primates; family Lorisidae; genus Loris; species Loris lydekkerianus. The sequence continues at coordinate 63,165 of CAUYPK010110667.1, read as the reverse complement.
ACATAAAAGCAATTTCAAAATAATGCAGCAAGAAGTCCAGGAAAATCACATGAGATCACAAGACCAGCTCCCAGTAAGACAGACAGACTGCATGTGCTGGGAACAGACTCAGCACCAGCTCACGAGGGCGATGCTCTTTGTCGCGTTATTATATAACCTTATTCAGGGACAGCTGGGAGGGGCCTTGCCAGTCAAGCCAGACAGTGCTCAGTAGAGAAGCTGTGACAAGTGATAACAGAAACTCATTTTTCCTTTCCAAGAACTATCTGCTGAAGCAGAGTCGTCAGTCAGCCTTTGGGAGTCTTTGCCCACGTGCAGCTGTCCCATTCTCCCTCTGAGTAATCAGATCTGTCATTGCACCTCCAGAGCTCTAAATTTGAGCAAGGAGAGTATTTCCCACTGATGAGGAATCTAAGTGTTTTTCTATGCCGTAGTCAGAAATAAAATGGAAATTATTTCTAGAATCTCATTTAGACTTTATACCATCTAGTGTTAAAAAAAAAAAAAAAAAAAAAAAAAAAAATTGGTTCCCTCTCAATGTCACAACAAATTTTTCAATTTGTCTGAGTATATCCCTGACTTAAAAAAATGGAAGCCTAATTATCCAGGCAACAGAGCTTTCCTTACCCTGGACTCATTTTTACTATGAATTTCCGATTCTGGTAGGAGTATACCCTTGACTAACTATAAAAGTTCATTCTTTTGCTTCAAAGCAAAAATAAAATAGGAAAAAAAAGAGACAATCATCTCAAACTCTTCTTTATTCTTCAAGCATGTCCTGGTTTGCACATTCAAGATGGATTGGTGAATTAACAAGTTTGGAGGGTGGATTTCCTATTCTCAAGAGAAATCATGTTATACTTATTAGGAGTAAACAGCATAAAAATTGCTAGACGTGGCCCTCAGGATATACAGAATATTAAAGCGACATAACCAAGGAATATCAGGATAAATATGACAGTTTTTATTCCCTGGAGAAAAATCAGGATCATCATGAATGCTGGTTCTTCCTGGACCACCGTGTGGGGTTCTTTCCAATGTTTTTGCAGCTTAAGGGTGCCCAGGTGACTTTCTATGGCTGATGAAATGCAGATAGAGGGCAATGCGTCCTTTCTGAGTGAAGTCTGAGTAACCAGTGTGTGGTTTGTTACATCCGCTTCCCCGTCAACTGCTGCAGTAATCCCAGGAGGATGAGAAGGGGGACTCCGCCAAACCTGAGGGGCTAAAATTAACAGAACCTCCTGCCAGCACACAGCATATTTATGGCATGGGAAAAAATAAACATTTTGTTTTCAGCCACTGAGATTTGGGGATTATTTGTTATTGCAGTGTGACATAACTATGAGAAGCACAGAAAGGGTCAGGCAGATATTTCAAAGTCCATCATTGCAAGAAAAGGCGCAATTAACTCCGACATGGTAAAATCAGCACAGGAATCTCAAAGGGTAGTTTTCCAGAGACATGTTGAAGATAGGAAGAGAAGTACTGGAGTTTTTGATGGAATATAGGATGAAGAAAATGTTAAGGATATATTGGAAAGATGCTGTTTCTCCTTTTCGGGAGAGGATATGTTGTATACTGTTCTTCCCTTCTCCTTTCCATAGACTGTGGCCCTTACAATCCCCAAGGAAGCCCTGAAGCCAGCATCCGGCCTCTAGGAAAACCTACAGACCTTTGTTTGGGTGTCTCTAATAGCCCACATGTATTTTTAGAAGTGAACAGGAAGATTACGCCAGATAAAAATTTAGAGATGCCAAGAATTTTAGTGAAATTAATGGTCTTATCCCAATTTTAAAATAATGCAGATAAGATTAAAATGCTTTGTAAATAATTCTTTGGAAATATTAACATTTACTATTAACATATACATTTACATTTACTATAAATATAACATATACATATACATTTACATTTACTATAAGTGATAGTAGATATTGTATAGGTAATTTTTTACAAATTACGATGTACGCATGGGCGTATATTTTTTCTTTTCTTTCTTTTTTTTTTTTTGTTGCAGTTTGGCCAGGCTGGGTTCAAACCCACCACCCTAGGTATATGGGGCCTGTGCCCTACCCACTGAACCACAGGCACTGCCTGGAATATATTTTTTCTAATGAAACTTTAAGTGTTGCTATCAAAACATTCTCTGATAGAATCTTTACATTTTATTTTTATATATAGTCTATGTACTTTTCCCTAATCATTTGTATGTTATCTCAATAATGATTAACTTATGCCTTTAGCTGGCTTTTTTTTTTTTTTTTTTTTTTAAGTATTGACTACCTTAAAATTTATAGAGGTTATTTGAAAATATTCCTGTCATGGGAGAATTATTATTTATTTCCTAGTACTACCAACATTAAATTATTTTATTATACTTTTATAAAATAATAACTTTATTGGCAAAAACTGAATTTGAAAAATAAGTTGCTTAAGCGATCTTTAAAATAACAGCCAATTTTCATTGACTATTTTTTTCTATAGTTAGTATGCAAATAAATAGACTATAAATGACAGGCTTGCTGTAAACTTGCCAGGCTTTACCTTGTTAAAAAGTGCTTTTTCGTGTTTTCATTAGTTATAAAACAAGTGCAGAATTGCTTCTGGGTCACCTTTAAGTAGCTCACACATTTCTATATATGCATATTCCCTGACAATTTTGGAAATATAAATTAAAAAAAATTAATTACTAGATTGTCTAGAAGCACAAACACCAAGGATAAAATTTTACCTTTAGCTATATTTGTACAAATCCAGTCCTGGTTGTGGATATATTACCTGTATTCCTCTGAATTTGATTGCCTGTATCAGAAACAAAGTGTTACCCATTTATCCTGTGATTACAGCACATTACTTAGGTACCACTGAACCTGGTATTTTTGATCCATTTTTCCCAGTATTATAAAATGTAGCTAGTAGCTCTTTCTCTGTTTATAGAGTCTGAGAATTCCCTCCAACTCCAAAATGTTGATACCACCAATGACTATTGAGGGTGGCAGGCTCCTTCTCAGCGTTATCAGATCAAACAAGTTGACTGAATCGATGGTTGAGCTCAGTGAACCACTGGTCAATTCCACGAAGTAATTCTACCTCCCAGGAAATTGATAGATTGCTCTTCAATCTTGATCCAGTTGAAGAGTCATTTTAGTATTGTGCAAAGAAATGCAAGTTTACTGACCTTTACTCAGGACCCTTCAGGGCTGATTTCACACCACCTGTGTGTTTGCGTGCCCGTGTAAGGAGAGCTGGGAGCTTGCCATCCTCAGGTTTCATGGGGTGTGCTGCATTCTTACTCTTGCTTACCCTGATTAGCTCAAAAGGCAGAAATCGTGGACAACTGAACGTGAGGTCAGAGAAGGAAACATAATGTATCTGTGTTTCGCTTCCAATGGAGGCGCACGGAGAGAATTTGAAACTGTCTTCCCTGATGCCTTAGCTCATATTAATATTGCTGATGCACATATCAGAAGTATGATTTGTTCTGTACTTGTTTTCCCTGTTTTCATGGATGTCATAGTATGACTGCTGATGTGCCTGCATGGATGCGGGGTGTCCTGTACATAAACACTGAACAGTCTGTAAATGACAATGGCATTTAACTTGTTTAGGAGTTAAGAGAGATTATATGAATTGTAATAGCCACAATGCCAGGTCCCACTACGTGATGCCAAATCACTACATGGGCCAGGCACAGTCCATGCGCTTTGCATGAATTATCTCATTTAATCTTCTCAAGGGTCCTGTGAGGTGTTCATTGCTGTTATCATTTACATACGAGGAAAGTAAAGTCTCGGAGAGGTTAAGTCATTAGTTTTAAGTATATAACTTATATTCCTAAACAAGATGCTAGAATAATGTGGGATTTCCCACAGTGAGAGAGCTTCTTGAATTGCAAGATCATGACCTTTATCTTCTCTTTAACACTAACCATACATAAAATTGAACACATGACAATATAATGTCGTGACTGGTGCTGTAACACTCATAAGATAAATATATTGCCAGGAACTAAAGGAAAAAATAGTGCTGCAGAAAGATATTGCAAGGGGATTAACAACACTTCTTGGGTTTATCACGTGACTATACTTGGAACGAGTGTTTAAATAATCAGAGCTAACAGGTCACTCCATTTTTTTTTTACATAAGGTACTCTTATTATTTTCAGATATAAATTAGTTCAATCATATTAAATAGCATATTCTGTATGCAGAGCTGGGTAATGATCTCCATCAAATAATGAGTACAGAGGGTACATTTCACTCCAAGTGCCTTCTGTTCCAGCTGTTTCTACTTATCTTAATTTTCCTAATTGGGTTACAATTAGGCTGTGAATGAGATGTTAATATGGGAATTGGAGCTTTGCACCAAAAGGGTTTACTTCTTTTATTGTTCTGTGGTTCTTAACTTTCAGAGAGAGGCCTGTTTCTTCCTACATGTTAATTAAAAAAAATTACAAAGTGGTTAAGACAAGCTTATGGCATTCAAAGAATAACCTATTTACATCTCCACAGAAACAATTTGGCAGCAAGAAAAGCACAGGTTTGGGGAGAAAAATCTTCAATTTGTATAAGGTTTAATTAAAAACAGTGTTTATTTAAAAACAATCATAATATCTCACATTTGCTTCTGACCTTGTTTCCAGTTCTACTTCACTTACTCATATGAAAGCTGTCAGCTGGCCCGGGTTTGAATTGGAACAGTGAAAATGAAGTCTCTATCCTGGAACCAGGTCCTTGGTATTCAAATTATAATCCTTGGACCAACAGCATCGGGGTCATCTGGGAGTTTGCTGCAAATGCAGACTCTCTGGCCCTGTTTCAGTCTTATTTAATCAGAATCAACACTTAGTAAGAGTCACCAGTAATTTATTCACACACTAAAATTTGAGAAATTCACCTAGACTCTAATTGTAGAAACAAAGGCAATTCCAAATTAAAAAACAGAATGAAGTTCTTTGCCTTGTCACGCATTCTGATTATTTATTAAGAAAGTTATGAAATTGCAACTGGGTCAAGTAGTTTAATGACAATTAAATGCAAGTTTCAATAATATCACTACTTTAGATTTTAAAAATAGCTCAAAAGTTTACATTATTGAAGAAATATATAAAACTGGAGTTGAATTGTGAGATGTTATTATGCTAGTCCGTTAGATTTTTGTTATCTGGGGAAGTTAGACAATTTGATTTTCTTATCCTGCAGGGTGAGTGGTGCTGCAAAGTTTAAAGACTGATGTGAGTTTCTAGAGTTAGTGGAAAGCATTTCACTCTATACATCGTTTTTCCCACCGTGTTTTGTTATTTGTCATAGTACTCTTATTATTTAACTTCATTTTACTTAATAAAGTCTATTTTACTATCTAAAAAAATTTACTCAGTAATGAATTTTCAAAGACCTTGCTCCAGAGGAGAGACTCCTGGGAAACACCATCACCTATTCAGGTTGGATATTACCTGTTGTCAACCACTGAGGTCCAGATGATGTAGCTGGGACTTTTGCAAATGTCTTATAAGAAATAGGGCACACTTGTGAAGTGTCTGATCCTGCGAGTGGCCACTTTTTTTTCTCTCCATGTGTCTCTTTGTCATCCCTAGATTAGAAAATGTTATCTACATGTTTTATCTCTATAATTGTTAGATTATCCCATTCTTGACTGAGGAGGGTTTCGTGATTACTGTGACTGGTTTGGTGGGCAGGACAGACACTATTTGGAGTAAATCACTGGATGGACAATTTACCCAGGTTTAATGATCACTTCTGCCATAATTTATCATGAACTTTTTTATAGTCTGTGTTGTAGTCAGCATTCAGAATGTCTGAATGTCTTCCTGCTTCTGCCTTTCCTCCACTTAGTAGTCATCGTCCAGCAAGGGCTGGACTCCTTGCTGCTCCCACAATTGTGACTGTCCCTGACTCCTCTGTGACTGTGTGCTGTGATGACCAAAAGGCTGCCATCTTTTGAGTTTTGCTCATCTGTTCCATGTAGATCAAGGCAATAAATCCTGGCTTCACCCGTTGGTAGCTAAGTATGTTCTTCCCTATTTCTGCATGGCCTCTTTTTGGGACTTTGTGTGTTCCTGATCAACTCTGTCCCTCTTTTGTGTTGGTGTAGTTGCTCACATGGCCATCGCACTGGCTATCTGCTAGTACTGTAGTGGTCACAGCCTGAGCACAGTTTTGAGAGAAGACCTCCCTTGCGTGTTTGCATTGCATCTGATCATCAGAGAACCTGGGAACCACCCTGTGCCTTTGTGGAATACAGCAAATTGAATCCTTAGCAATTTGAAGGTTTTGCTGGAGTGTCCTCTCCCTGGTAGCTTTTACACATCTCACTGTGGAGAGTCCTTTATGCTGACAGGAAAAGTACCTTCCAGCAAGGGACTTTCTTCTCACTGATGGATCTTTCATCTGCTGAGAATTGTATTGTCATCCTTGTTCCTTGGTGTTTGCATCTGTCCACGATCTAGTATTTGTTGTTTTCTATTACTTATAATAATAAACTGTAGGTAATACAGGTGCACAAATATCTTCAGTCTTTCTCTCTCTCTGAGGTGTTACTACAATAAAGGAATTTTGGAAAATTGGCCAACATTGAACATTTATTAGATCAAGGTTGTTAGTGTGTGAATGTCTGATGTATGTATGTTCTTTACTTTTCTGAACGTTCAAATTATTTCATAATAACATTTTTGAAATTTAGCTTTGTTAGGTTCAAATAATTTTGAGGATTATAGTTGAAGAAAATGCAAAATCCCTATTAACATTTTTTTTTAAGCTTTTGTATCGTGTTATTGCTGACTTAAGCTGAGTAACAGTTCAGGAAAATATAAGGTTTGTGCCAAGCAGAGTTGTTCTTGTGGTTTCTTTCCTCTGTTTGAAAGCTCTTCTCTCACAAAAACTTATAAATCTCATATCCGTATTGACTTCCGAGATAACCTTCTGAATGATGCCTTTCTTACCCAATAACTAATAATACTCATCCCAATTCTCCCTGTTCTTCTTCTGTACTTTGCTTTCATCAGAATAATTATCACAATTTTTTATTATGCATGAATTTTTAATCAGATGAGAGTAGCAATTCCATGAGAACACCACGTAACTGTTACCTGGATGGAGCCTTCCCCATTGTAAATACTATAAAGATATATTTGTTAACTAGATAAATGAACAAATGGAAAAACTAGTATTAGATAATACACCCTCACTTCCTTATGATGTCTTGGGGTATGAGAGTTGGGTATAATATTTATTGGAAATTCCCTCAGGATTTTGAAAATTATATTTTCTTGATATCTTTCCCCTCTGATGCTCTGCAGCTTCCTGATATTGGTACACAGACAGATGCACCACTGGATTGGACAAATTACACAGTGTCTATTAAGGCACTTACCAACAGGAATAGAAATTGTGAATTATCTTAGTGAGCCAAATAATCCAACTCTGGATGTATCAGATGCTGTGCTGAGACAGAACGTGATATCTGGGAGTTCTCCTTTTCTCATAGCTACTCTACTAGGAGTTAGCTGAAAGAAATGGGGTTCTTTGCCCAAGATCTACCCAAGACTCAGGAAAAGAGTCAAAAGTTGTGGTGTTCTTTACTCTTTTCAGTGCTGAAAACTAATAACAGAAACTGGAAATGAAAAGGAACAGTAAGCTCTCCAAACAGTTCAAAAAGAGGGAATCAACTGGACTTCACATTTTATGTTGAGAAGGCATAGATCAGAGAAAGAGGAATAGGTTGAATAAATATCTGCTCCACAATTCCCTATCAATGATTTTCTTTTCTTATTTTGAATACATCTTTTAGGAAGAAATTGTAGGAAAATGTCATATACGTGCGTGATCAGAAACCTCGCTCTGCTCCGCAGGGAGGTGCCCTCAATTAAAAGGGGGGCTTTGCACCAGCTACTCCAACTTCTGCTAAAATATCAGCTTAAGAAGCATGTCCAACCAGGCCATGCCCCAGAGCAAGGGTAAGTGATTAAACCACTGCAATATTGTCATATAGTGACACAAGTTTTGTAAAATGATAAGGAATATATTTCAATTCAACTAAGAGGCAAAAGTGGGAAACTGAAAGGCAACTTTCTATATTATCAATTACATTTTTTTTCCAATCTTAAAGTAAAAGTGTATTTTTCTTTTCAGTTGCTCAAGGAGCACGATGCACTCTCAGTGACCCATAAAACCTGCCATAGTGAGTGTGTGGGGCTTCTTCTTCTGAAGTGGAGATCAAGAACACATAAGGCGTCCAGTTTTCAAAGAGAAGGAACAAATGGCTTTGTGTTGGAAGTATATGGTGTTATGTGGAATAAGGAAAAAAAAAAATGAAAAAAAAAAAAAAAATGGAAGGCCAGGTACAGAAAATGGAAAGAAATTTTCTCTTCTTGGCTTAAATAATTGCTATAGAAACTATTCCTTTACTTTAGGTTTTTCCTCGATACCATGATTTTGTCTGTAGTTTGAACTTTTTTCTCTTTAATATAATTAAGAATCCAAATAAGCTAAAAGCTCTAATATGTACATATTATTCCACACACACGCACGTGCACACATACATGAGTTTCCTATGTATTACGTACCAATGTATACACTATAACCCTTAGACGGTAAGCTCCAGGCAGGCAAAGTTGAATGTTGTTATAAGCTGAAATTGCCACAATGTTTTAGCCTCCACTAAAACTACCCTTGGAAGTTATGGTAAAATCATATTCTACCATTAATACATCATTCCTGGAGTTTATATTTTCCCATTTTGACATAAATGAACTTGAAGGATCTCTAAGAGGCATAACTGTCACTAGGTATTTACAAATTTTTCATATATTAGATTCTTTTTTTCTTATTTGCCTATGCTTGAGATCACTATGTGATAAACATATATATTATATAATATATATATTACATGCATCTACATGTATATAATGCATGTGTAAGTGAAAGTGGTGATAATTATCTATCTCTGAGACCACAATATGATGTCAGTGCTCTTAGGGAGAATGAAAGAGCACAAGGGCCTTTGCTGCCTGGACAAATATTTATCACGCTGACTGAAAGAACCCAGAATGTACAGGTTGCTGAATTCTAGCCAAATGGTAAACATTTTCCCTAAGAGATTTTGTGCTTCATTAGAAGATTCAGACCTATATACCTAATGACTTTCCATTATGGCTCTTTCAACGATAAACTTGAGAGAAATGATTATGGATATGACCTGTTTTCTTTTCAATGAAACAAAGATCCAACCAGCTATGTTGCAGTGGATCAACTTTGTGATTCTCTCCGGGGATTCCTGAAAGTCAGGTCCTGACCACTGGCCATGGTAAGGGTGAGATTGTGTTAGTTACTAATAAAGAGTAATTTATAGTTTGAAACTGGCCTAAGAGCCCAGTACCAAATGGTCTAGATTCTTTGGTGAAGGGTTGACAGTACCAAGTTCATTCTGGTTCAACCTACATGGCTTATCTTTAGCTGCATAACCCTCATGGTATAAACAATTCTTCTATAAACTTTTGCCTAGGTAACTCTGAAAACAAGATGCCTTACATTTTTTTTTTTTTTTTTTTGTTTTGCAATCTGAATACTAAGAACATTATGAGAAATAAGATATAAACCTGGCGCAGTGCCTGGAAGACATGATGGAAGATTCTTTTGTTCTCCTGCTTGCACAATACTCTTTACCTTTATTTATTATGCTTATTTCAAAATGTTAAGCAGGCACAAATGTTTTTGTTACATGAATAGCTTTTGTAATGCTTTATCAGGGCTATTGCTGTCACTAGAAGAGTGTTCACTGTACCTGTTAAGGTAGATTTTTACCTCACCCCTCTTTTCTGTCCCCCATCTTGACTTCCAATGATTTTTACGTCCGTCAGTTATCACGTCTAACCAGAAATTAGTTCCAAATTATTAGAGAGTACATGTGATGTTTATTTTTTCATTCCCAAGGAACTTCACTTAGGATAATGGTAACAGTTCCATCCACATTGCTGCAAAAAATCATTAACACATTTCCTCTTATGGCTGAATGGTACTCCATGGTACATATATATACCACATTTTGTTAATCCACTGATGAACTGATGGGCATTTGAGTTGATTCCATATCTTTGCAATCATACATTGTGTAGCAATAAACATTCCAGTACAGGTGTGTTTTTGATAACATGACTTTTTTTCCATTGGGTAGATACTCAGTAATGGGATTTCCAGATCAAATGGTAGGTCTACTTTTAGTATTTTTGAGAAAACTTCATATTTTCTCTAGAGGGTATACTATTTTTCAGTTTGCTCACAGCATATAAGCATTCATTTCTCTCTGCATCCATACTAGCACCTATTGCTTTTGGACTTTTTAATAAAAACCATTCTAAGAGGGGAAAGGTGGTCTCTTAAGACAGACTCTGAAAAACAGTTTCTAATACTTTTTATTTCTTTCATAATGCATGGGGTGGTTTTAATTTGCATTTTCCTGATGATTAGTAATGTTGAGTATTTTTTCATACGTTTATTGGCCATTTGTCTACTTCCTTTGAAAAACTTGCTCATGTCTTTTGCCCACTTTGTAATGTGGCTGTTTGTTCTTTTCTTGCTGATTTGTTTGAGTTCTCTGTAGATTCCACATGTTAGCCCTTTATTCTATATACAGTTTGCAAATATTTTCTCCCAAGCTGTTGCTTGTCTTTTTGCTCTGTTTCTTATTTCGTTGCTGTGCAGAAAGCTTTTTAAATTTAATCAGGTCTCATTTATTTATTTTTGTTGTATCTTTAATTGCCTTTGAGGCCTTAGTCATAAATTATTTGCCTTGGATGATGTCTAAAAGAGTTTTTCTTACATTTTCTTGTAGAATTTTTATTTTTATTTTATTTTACTTTTTTTTATTAAATCATAAACACATAGATGATATATACATTAATGCATTTATGGGATACAATGTGCTGATTTCATACAGAATTAGGAGTGTATACATAGCACTTGTCAATATATACCTTGTCTCATTTACTTATTATTATGTTAAGTCATTTATACTTTATACTTAATAGATCTGACATGTACTCTTGCATCATATAACAAAATCCCGAAACAACAGATGTTGGTGTGGATGTGCATAAAAGGGAACACTTCTGCACTGCTGGTGGGAGTGCAAGCTAATACGTCCCTTTTGGAAAGAAGTATGGAGAATACTCAGGCATCTAAAAGTAGACCTGCCATTTGATCCTGCAATTCCTCTACTAGGTGTATATCGAAAAGACCAAAAATCACTTTATAACAAAGATATTGCACAAGATTGTTCATTGCAGCTCAATTCATAATAGCCAAGTCATGGAAGAAGCCCAAGTGCCCATCAACCCATGAATAAATTTATAAATTGTGGTATAGGTATACTATGGAATATTATGCAGCCTTAAAAAAGATGGAGACTTTACCTCCTTTACATTTACATGGATGGAGCTGGACATAGCCTACTTAGTAAAGTATCTCAAGAATGGAATAAAAAATATCCAATGTACTCAGTACTATTATGAAACCAATTTACAATCACTCACACTTTCATCTGAAGAATAGATCACAACTATGGCCAAGAATGAAAGGGGGAGAGGGGGGATGTTAGGGGAGGGGCAAGGTCAGATCACACCTATGGTAGAATTTTTATAGTTTCATGTCTTACATTTATGTGTTTTAGAGCAGAAGTCCCAGCCATAGCAATTGAGCAAGAGAAAGAAACAAAGTATATCCAAATTGGGAAAGAGGAGATCAATAAGGTCTTATATCTAGAATATAACTGAATGTCTTCTACAATTGGTAAATAAATTCAATAAAGTCTCAGGCTATAAAATCAATGTGCACAAATAAGTGGCATTTCTGTATACCAATAGAAACTAAGTGAGAGTCACATCAAAGATTAAATAGCATTCACAATAGCTACAAAAAAAAAAAAAAATAGAATACCTAGGATTATACTTAACCAACGAGGTAAAAGAGCTCTACAAGGAGAACTATGAAACACTGATGAAATAAATTGTGGATGACATAAACAAATGGAAAACAAATCATACTTGTTAGAATCAGCACTTATTAAAATGTCCATAGCACCCAGAGTGATTTACAGATGCAATGCAATCCCCATCAAAGTACCAATGTCATTTCATAGATGTAGAGAAAATAATTCTATGCCTCATTTGCTACCATGAAAGACCCTGAATAGCCAAAGCAAACTCAATTAAAAAGAACAAATCTGGAGGCCTCACATTACCACACTTCAAACTATACTACAAGGATATAGTAATGAAAACAGCATAGTATAGGTACAAAAATAGATACATAAAGCCATAGAACAGAACAGAGATAAAACCATCTATCTACAACTAACTGACCTTCCACAAAGCAGACAACATACCCTGGGGGGAAATTAGCTCTATTCAATAAATGGTGCTTGGAAAAGTGGATAGCCACATGCAGAAAAAGGAAGCAGAACCCCTATCTGTCACTATTTACAAAAATGCCCTTCACATTTATTAAACCATTATGCCAGGAGGCCCCGTGGAGGCTTATGAGTCCTTTCAATTATCAGATTCTTTATAACTTATGTACTTATTTTTTTCTCAGATGTAGTTGAGGGGAACATTTGGATAATATATTATTACTTTAGTTTTCTATTTCCTTACAATCAATCTGACTGAAGTAATTGCACAAAATGGAACACAGGGAGAGTAAGAAAGGACTTGTTCCTATCTGCAGAGCTGTTCAGCATGTAAACCATTTAAAGAAATGTCGTATCACAAAATAAATATAATTTCCCCATGCATTTTGAAAAAAATAAAAGCTGTTACAACAGGGTTTTTGGAATCTGTCTTGACTCAGCATAACAGATATTTTTGGCCGTGACACATTAGGTGTTTTGAGGCTTAGCTGTTATATTATTGTATTTTCAAACAAACCTGAAAATAAGATCCTTTGAAAGAAATTAGCTAGTACTTGTTCCCAATTTATAGATAATCAATCAAGTTCACATTTTTAGGTATTGTGGGCTCAAGAGTCTGTAAATGCTTGTTTGGTAATGCTTCACTAATATTTTAATAATTTAATTTTTAAATAAATACCACCAAAGGCAAGAAAATAGCTTACAGTTATTTTACAATCATTGCTATTATATCTTTTTTTTTAATAGTTGAAGGTACATGTAGTCATTATTTTTTTTAATATTTTTATTGTTAGGGATTCATTGAGGGTACAAAGAGTTAGGTTACACTGATTGTATTTGTTAAGGTCCCTCTTATAATTGTGTTCTGTCCCCAGAGGTGTGCCATACACCATGACCCCCATGTCCCTCTCTGCCCGTTTCCTCATTCCCTTATACCCCCTTTGTATTAGCTCATCTACTGCCTTCATATTAAAATTGAGTACATTGGATTCTTGCTTCTCCATTCTTGTGATGCTTTACTAAGAATAATGCATTCCACCTCCATCCAGGTTAATACAAAAGATGTAAAGTCTCCACCTTTTTTAGTGGCTGAATAGTATTCAATGGTGTACATATACCACAGCTTGTTAATCCACTCCTGGGTTGGTGGGCATTTAAGCTATTTCCACATTTTGGCTATTGTAAATTGAGCTTCAATAAATAGTCTAGTGCAAATGTCCTTATGATAAAAGGATTATTTTTCTTCTGGGTAGATGCCTAGTAATGGGATGGCAGAATCAAATGGGAGGTTTAATTTGAGAACTTTGAGGATTCTCCAAAGTTCATTCTAAAAAGGTTCTATTAGTTTGCAGTCCCACCAGCAGTGCAAAAGTGTTCCCTTCTCTCCACATTCATGCCAACATCTATAGCTTTGAGACTTTGTGATGTGGGTCATTCTCACTAGGGTTAGGTGATACCTCAGGGTGGTTTTGATTCGTATTTCTCTGATGATTAAGGATGATGAGCATTTTTTCATGTTTGTTAGCCATTCATCTATGTTCATCAGAAAAGGTTCTGTTCACATCTCTTGCCAATAGGTAGATGGGATTGTTTACTCTTTTCTTGTTGATTAATTTGAGTTATCTGTAGATCCTACTTATCAACCCTTTGTCAGAATCAGACCCTGAAAACATTTTTTTACATTCTGAAAGTTGTCTATTTGCTTTGGTTGCTGTTTCCTTAGCTGTACAGAAGCTTTTCAGTTTAATTAAGTTCCATTTGTTTATTTTTGTTGTTGTTGCAATTGCCACACATGTCTTTATAAAATCTTTCCCCAGGATGATATCTTCAAGTGTTTTTCCCATGCTTTCTTAGAGGATGTTTATTGCTTCATGCCTTATATTTAAATATTTTATCCACCTTGAATCAATTTTTGTAAGTGGTGAGAAGTGCAAGTCTAGTTTCAGTCTTTTACATGTAGTTATCCAGTTCTCCCAATCCCATTTATTGAATGAACCTTCTTTTCCACAGTGTATATTCTTGTTTGGTTTATCAAAGATCATGTGGCTGTAAGATGTTAGTTTCATCTCATGGTTTTCTATTCTGTTTCAAATGTCAGTGTCTCTATTTTTGTGCCAATACCATGCTGTTTTGATCATTATGGCCTTGTAATATAGCTGAAAGTTTGGTAGGATGATACCTCTGGCTTTGTTTTTATTGAAACATTTTTAAATAATGTTTTATTTTATTGTTCATTTTCTACAGTGTCCAGAAGAATGATTTTTAGTTACCTCTACCACTTTTCCATAAACACTATAATGATTTCTCAAGTATGTATATTATCATCTGACAGCCTTAATAATCATGAAATAGAATATTAAATGCAAATTTTTATTTATAATTATCCTGAATAAAAAATAACACCTGCTTTCCATGCCAATTATCTAACTTCATGTCTTAAAAACACATGCTTATATATATTATCCAATAAATATGCACAATATGCATACATGTACATTAAGTTATTTTTCTTCTACCTAATGATTTCATATGATAATGTCAGACTAAGTTGTAGTATCTTAGTAATACCTTAATGATTAGGAATGTGGCTTCTACCTATTTCTTCTACCTAATTGCATTTTAATGTTGTGAAATGAAGTTGGACATCCCAGGAACAAAGGGAAAGATACTAATGGAGACTATTTGTTATTTTGCACTCTTCTAAGTCTTTTAAATTATAGTCTTGAATCTGTTTTTAAAAACATATATCATTTATATCCACATGAAAGCTGAATCATTTTTTCACTTAGTAGACAGATGTGTCTAACCCCAGGTTTCTGGAAACAGAAGGATTTTTAACACACCAATTTCCCCCCCCACACACACTGACATTTCTCTATTCCCTTATTAAGAGTGTTAACGTAGAAATACTTTTTTTTTCTTTTGAAAGAGCATTTTAATATCCTATTTCCTAAAATAATACTGCAACATTTCAAAGTGGTATTTACTTATGATTTCTTAATCTCTCCAACTAAAGGACATTTAAAGAGTGTTGAATCTTTCTTTTTGTATCTTTAAAATCAGTCCCGAAGGAAATTCAGACAGATTCAATTATGAAAACTTAATTTCTGTTAATATTTTACTCCTGTTATAAATGAACATCTTAGCTTTAGTTTGACTAGATTTATCAGTCTAAATAGAAGAGATATTTTTCTATTTCTGATCTTCATTAGATTATATGTATTTTTGTTAGTTTTAAGTGCTGAATACCAAATCTACTCCAGGAGGACAAGCTATATTTATCATAGTCATTTCAAAGTGCTGCTATCTAATGAAAATACAGGTAAATGTTTTGTCTTTAAAGTAAGTTGAGGAAACTTCATTGTGGTCAATATAATCTTGAGATACTCTAAGAAAACTTGCTTGCCTTGGGGGGAAAGGTCAGATACTGGAAACCATAAGAAACAAAGAATAATAATTATTATTATTCCCTTATCAGAAGAGAGACAGAGAAAGGCAATCCTTTATAATAGTCTTCAAGCCCATGAAGTTTTATTATGAAAAACAAATAAAGAAGGTAAAACAACAATCAGTGTTTTTTGTTTCATTTGTAAATAGGATTAAAATAAAAGGGTGGGTATCATAGCACAAATATCTAAGATTTCTAATATGCTGAAAATGAAGAACAATACAAATTTTAATGGATTTCTCAATACATTGTCAAATTTTAGCTACATGTGGATTTGATGACTTTCAAAATCTTCCCAGCTTCTCCAAATGCTGAGTCTACCAATATATCACCCTTCATTGTTTGACATGGAAGTAACTGCAAAACATTCTTCCATGATGCAAAATATAAACAGCCTTCAAATAACTTGATGGAGCCAGAAATGTTTTATCAAGTTTCATTTTACAGAACTAGAGAGGGAAAAAATATAAGGTTTCACAGTACTTGAGTTTCTTTTTTTTTCCTCCTCATAACAGTAATTTCATTTTTAAAATAAAAACTGTCATTAAATAACTTTTTACATCTCAGTGGTTTTGTGTAGCTTTGAGCAATGCACAATATGTTCTCTTTCCCTTAGTTTGTCTAATATAAGTGAATTTGTGGTGGTATAAATACATTAAAGGGAACAAATATTCACTGTTTAGAAATCGCCACATCAACACTTTTTTATAAGGAAAGAACAAATAACAAAGAAATGTTATCTTCATGCTGTATGTAAATTGTCCTTGCCACACAAACAAAAACTCACACCAAAAGAGCAGGTACATTATCGTAATAGTCCTATTTAAGACAAATATGACACAGAAACAGATGATGTTAATTGGGAAACCTGAAATCAAGTGAATGTATGTAAAAAGTAGAAATACATATAAACTCTTCACACATTCTTAAAGAAAGAATAATGCCTTCTAGATGAACCATTCATCTTTTCCTCTCAAATTTGTTTATTGATAGGTAATAATTGTACATATTTATGGGGTATACATGATATTTTGTACATGAATACAAGGTGTGATGATTAAAATATGATAATTGGGACCTCAAGTATCTCAAACACTTTTATTTCTTTGCCTTGAAGACATTCCAATATTTTTTTCTTGTTGTTATTTTTAAATATACAATTATTTACTGATAACTATAGTTGCTATGCTATGCTATGCTATTGAATACTAGAACTCATTTCTTCCACCTAATGGTATTTTGCCATCCATTAAATAACCTCTCTTCCTCTCCCACTTCCACCCTTCCAAGTATCTGGTAACCACCATTCTAATCTCTGCCTCCTCAAGACCGCCGTGTTTAGTTTCCTAGAATGAAAGAGTGGGTGTGAAATTTATCTTTCTTTGCCCGGTGTATTTCACTTAATATGATGTCCTAAAGGAAAGCTCTCAGTTTTTGTCCTGTTAGGCATGATGTTAGCTGTGGATTTCTCATATAAGGGCTTTATTGTTTGAGGGAAATTTCCTCCAAACGCACTTTGTTGAGAGTTTTCATTGTGAAGGGATATTACATTTTACCAAATGTTTTTTCTGTGTCCTCTGAAATGATCCCATGGGCTTTGTCCTCCATTCAGATGATGTAATACCTTTATTGATTTGTGTATGTTGAATCATCCTTGCACCCCTAGGATAAATCTTGATCATGATGCATCATCTTTTTGAGGTGTTATTGTACTTGATTTCCCAATGTGTTCTTCAGGAGTTTTTCATTTGTCTCCATCAGGGACATTGGTGGGTAGTTTCTATTTTTTGTTGTATTCCATCTGGTTTTGGCATCAGGGTAATGCTTGCATTGAATGATTAGAGATATTTTCCTTCTTTTTAATTTTCTGGAATAGGTTCAGAAGGATTGGTATTAGTTCTTTAAAAGTTCAGGAAAATTCAGCAGCAAAGCCATCAGGCCCTGGGTTTTTCTTTGTTGGGAGACTTTGTGACACCAGTTTACTCTTCTGATTCCCTCCTTTCCTGCCCAGGTTTTCTAGGTGTTCCAATCTTGGCAGGTTATATGTGTCAGACATTTGTAAATTTTCTTAGATGCTTCTCCACTTTGTTGGCATATAGTTGTCCACAATAATGTCTAACCAGTCTGTATTTCAGGATTTGCAACCTGTATCGGTGACAATATTCCCTTTTTAATTTTAATTAATGAAATAATAATAATATTTCAGTCTTCTCAGTTCTTAGTTTAGCCAAAGGTTTATCAATTTTATCTTTCCAAAGAGAAAATTTTTTTTTTTTTACCTTTTGTATTGCATTTGAGTCTCAAGTCTCAATTTTATTTCTGCTTTAGTCATTATTATTCATTTCCCTCTATTAATTTTGAGATTTTCCTCTTCTTGCTTTCTTAGTTTCTTGAGGTACATCATTAAGATGTTATTTGACATTATTCTGCTTTTTCTGAGGTCGACGTCCCCTGCTACACACTTTTCTCTTAGTGCCACTTTTATCCTGTGCCATGGGGTCTGGCATGATGTGATTCCATTTGCATTTGTTTCAAAAACTTTTTTTAAATTTCTTTCTTAATATCTTTCTTAATGCTAGGAGCATATTATTTCTCTGCATTTCTATGCTTTTTCAAGGTCTTCTTGTCAGTAATTTTTAGCCGTATTGCATTGTGCTCTGGGAATATACTTCATATGATTTCTTTTTTTATTTGTTGAGACTTGCTCTGTGGTCTAACGTGCAGTCTCACCTCAGTTCATCTGCAACTTTCATTCTCCCTTACCATGTGATTAGGATGTACAGATCCCTAAATGGTGCCACTCTGTCTCCTACACGTATTATTTGTGTTGCGTATTTTTGTGCCTATGTGGGTGGGTGTGTGTGCATTGTCATCACAATCATAATGTAATTGGAAATCAAATTAATTATCCACTTAACGAATTGCTCCTTAACCATTAGGTGGTTAACTTATCAGTCTGTGATTCAAAACAGACTAACATATATATTTATCATTGAAGAATGGGTTCTTGTTGGAAAACAGTAAGCAAATTGAAGCAAGTCTGTGTGAGTGCTACAATTAGGGATCCCAGGGGCGTTGAGAAAGTGATGGTTGGTTTGGGCATCTGGAGATGGTTGGGATTTGCAGCCAGTAGTGGCTTCTTGACTCCATCCTGGGCTATTGGGAACCACACTCATGTAACTTGAGTACTTAGCATGCTTCTATGGCTAAAAGTATAAAATCTTCAAAAGCAAAATCCCTGTAAGTCTTTTGAAAATTGATAACATTTTTTATGACAAGACCTGTTAATATACTGGTTCAATTACTAAATCTGCTTTAAAAAAATTATTAATTTTAATAGTCCTCATAAACAGATAAGGGATATCTAAAATGTTATGTTCCAAAATAATTTAAACAAGCACATTCGCTTATTTTTTTCTGCAAATTGTTGGATTTAAGCACGATAAGAGCACCTACTGTGTTAGCATACTTTGCATTTAACATTTTAAGTGGAAGAGATTAATTTTCAATATTTGCATAGGCAAATGTGTAGCTCAAATCATGCTCAATTGTTTGCTCTATTTTTAAATCATGCCTTATAGTTCAGATAATCTGGCTTGAAAGATAGAAGCAATGTCTACATGCCAAGAGACATCGGATGGAAAATAATCTCTCTAAATGCCTGTTTGTATGATTCCCATAATGTCTGTATGATGTCAGTAAAAAAGGGATTAGCAAGAGTGATGAAATTGATTTAGCTATGGTCTATGAATTGGGGTGTAAATAGAAAAAAAGCAGTGTTTCTCGACTTTAAAACTAATCATCACCCCTAAGGTTCCTTCTATACCTACTTTTTCTAAACATTTCTTTCCTTCTGTGGAATTTTAACACCACAGACTTAGTCTATATTTGTTTATGGACAGTGGCCCTTTGGAGGGTCAAAAATTATTGTAATATCTAAGATAGAACCTCATACAGAAGAGATTTTCACACTCTTGGAGATAACATCACCCCCATCGAGAATCCATAATATAAAGTGAGAACAATAGAAAGAAGTTCAATAGACTGTTGTTCAAAACCCTCTGCTTTACTGAGAAAGAACCTGGGAAGCAGAGAGGACATTGATTTGCCTAACAGTATACATATTTAATGTGTATTCTGGACAAAAAAAAATCGAAGTCATAGAATTTATTCAGTATGTTTATATGCAATTGATATTGATCAAGGTTTCCTTTCCATAGCAGCAATAAGGGAAAGGAAAAATTCCCATCACACCAGGGTAATGACTAAGTGATAACGTAACCACAGGGCATTCAAGATATTACAACTTAGTGTGACATTATCATACAGCCAGAATGTAACATTATTTGATAATTTATAAACTCAGTATTATATTTATGATAATTTATAATAGAAAAAAATCCTTCAGAGAGGAGTTCAGCCACAGAGACTTTAAAACCCAATAGAAGGCAAGGCTTGTTTAAAGGTCAACCACTCATATACTCTTGGTATTTTCCCAGGGTTAGAGCTTGTTCAACAAAGTAAAGAGTTCACAACTGTCAGATGCTGGCATTTCAAAGGGTAAAAGACATCTTTATGAAATAGGACAAAATTTTATCATGTAAAACAATGTATTAAATATCACCTAGAGAAGATTATTCAATTTTTTTCTTTCATCTAGTTTATGAAGAGTATGTCCAGTCTTAGAGTAATAAAAATATAAAGTCACAATCAGAAAGTACGACCTCCATTTAAAATTAATGTCTTCCTCTTTCTGATGTAAATGATTATAAAATATTTAGCAGATTATTTTTATGATCATAGCAATGAACAATGTACTATGATTCAATTCCAGTGTGTAAAGAGAGAAAAAATAAGCCATTTTCTTTGGTTATAGAGAAGGTTTCTGGCAGATAACTGCATACGTTTCTGGTTGAGAGCACTGGACCCCTAATTAAAACCAGTGAGAGTCTTAGCAAAGTCTTAAAGTGCTTCACTCCGCATGCTTTACTTTTATTACATTCTTAAAATTCAGAGGTATGTATACTCCAAAGCAATACAAATTATGTGGATCTCACAGAGAAAACCAAACATAATAAAGAAGATGACAATATGAAAGTATAGTGAGTCACAGCAAGTATTTAAAATTTGAAGAAAAGAAAAGAGTAGTTGTGCCCTTACTGTTGGCTTGATATTGTTAGTATTTATTCCCCTGAAAACACTCCTTTCACCCTCTGCAATCCACCTGTCCTGAGCAAGTCTTCAAGGCCAGAAAACTGAACCGAACCTCTCTTCAATTCCATTCATAAGGATTTCCTAGGGCTCTGTCACTTTCTTTTTAATGCTGGCCTTATTCCTAAACCAATTTTGATTTTACCTGGTCCTTGATTCCTAACTTGTATTTTACTATGATTCTCCTTCTGCATTTTTCTGTAAAATCTACCAGAATTTTTGTTTACCATTTTGTTCCGTGGTATCAACTAGGAGATAATCTCCTCACCCTATGACCAGACATAGTTTTTCTCAAACTGACATCGTGGGCTGCTACTTCAGCTGACATTGGCCTATACAAATAAGACACTGATTTATTCCTCCATTTATTCTTTTATTAATTTCAAAGGCACTTATTTGAACAGTTGACTAGGCGGGGAACTCTGCTAGACTCGGGGACACAATGTGAGTAGGAATGAATGGTGGTTTACGCATCTTAAATTCTAGTTGAGATGGGAGACATGAAACAAGTCATAGTATAACTTAATTAATTATTCCATTATAAATTGGATACAATTTTACAAATGGGTTAGAGAGCATTCATATGACATAACTAAACATTTGTCCTAGGCTGGTGAGTCAGAAAAGACTTCCCTGAGTAAATAGTATTTAATTGGAGACTCAAAGCCTATAGAAGTTTACTTTTCAAAGAGTACTGAGAAAAGTAATACAGGTGGAACAGGCAGTCAGGGAACTAAGCCCAAGTGGAGCCTGGTTCATAAAATGAAGACTGAGAACACAAGTACAGTGGGAAGTAAAGACAGGTATTGGTGAGGCAGGTAGAGGCCAGGCGGTGTGGTGCAATTTGAAGCATTTTGAGGATTCTTCTGACCACTTTGGGAAGACATAAGTGACCATTAAGTTGTGAAATTATAGGAGCATATTTAGGCTATGTAATTTTCTTTCTTTCTTTTCTTTCTTTCTTTCTTTCTTTTTCTTTCTTTCTTTCTTTCTTTCTTTCTTTCTTTCTTTCTTTCTTTCTTTCTTTCGACAGTCTCACTTTATTGCCCTTGGTAGAGTACCGTGGTGTCACACAGCTCACAGCAACCCCCAACTCCTGGGCTTAGGCGATTCTCTTGCCTCAGCCTCCTGAGTAGCTGGGAGTACAGGCGCCCACCACAACACCCGGCTATTTTTTGGGGGGGGGTTGTTTGTTTGTTTGCAGTTTGGCCTGGGCAGGGTTTGAACCCGCCACCCTCAGTATATGGGCTGGCAACCTACCCACTGAGCCACAGGTGCCGGCTTAAAACAATGAGTAACAGAATACAGCAAGAGTTGGAAAGGAGGTGGGAAGTGGAAATCTTGTGCAGCATTGCAAGATGATATAACTACTAGGGAAAATAGTAAGACGGAAAATTAAATAGAAGAGTGACAGGATCCAACCATCCAGCCTTTGTGCAAATATCCAAATATTTAAAGCAGAGTCTCAAATAAATATTTTATACCCACAGTTCCTAGCACAATATTTATAAGAGGTAGAAGCAACCCAAATACCCATCAGTGGATGCAAAGATAAACAAAATGTGATATATAAACACAATAGAAAAGCATTCAGTCTTACAAAAAGAAAATCTTGTCATGTGTTATAACATGGATGAACCTTGAGGATGTTAAGGTAAGTGAAATCAACCAATCACAAAAAGACTGATACTGTGTGATTCCACTTAGATTACATATCTAAAGTAGGAACATAGAAAGTAGTGTGTTGGTTAGGAAGGACAGTTAGGAGAGGGGAAAGTGAGGAGTTCTTTAATGGGTATAGGGTTTCAGATTTACAAGATGAAAAGGCTCTGGAAATCTGTTCCACAACAATATCAATATCATTAATATTACTGAACTTACAGATAGTTTGGCACAGTAATATGCATGGTAAGTGTTTGTTTGCCACTATGAAAATAATTAGGAACTAAAACCACAGTTCATTGAAAAGATGAATGGTAGTTTGAATTAAAATTGTAGTAAATGGAGATGAAGAAAAAGAAATAAATGCAAGGATTTTAGATGACAGAAGTAACTGGCATGTTGGATACAGGTGTGGGAACAAGGGAATGGAAATAATCAAAGACATTTTGAAAATGTCTTAATTATACAACTAGATATATAACACGATTACACCTGAAAGGTATGTTTATGATAAAATTCATTAGTGCATGGGCAGTGAGAAATGTCATGGGATTAGACGGGATCATGAAGGGAAGCAGAGGCTGGTGGTGAAGAAAGAACCAAGTGAGGTATAAAGAGAATCAGAAACTTAACCCGAAACTCTCTGGGTTCATAGTCCTGTTGAGAAAAATGAGTAGACAAAAAAAGCTGAAGATAAGACATATGAACAGGCGTACTTTAAATCATGTAATCGCTAAAACCCCCTTTACCATTAATTACTCATTAACATTAAAGAAAAGATATTACCATAAGCAAAGAGTTCCTAAAATAATCTTACACTTTGTGATCAAAGGATGAAACCGCATAGTTTCACTCAGTTCTTTCTTCACTCTGATTTATGCAAAGACGCATTATATAGATCAGAATGAAATAAGAAACCGATTTTCAACATTGTAATATGATGAAAATTCACACACATTTTAAATCCATTCTGCAAACTTTCAAAATTCATAATTGCCAGAATTGAAGAAACAAAAATTAAACCCTATTCTTTACTACCGACACACGGAGAAACTTGTTTATAGCATCTAATCAAAAAGTATTTCTCCTACATTTTTATTCTTTCAACAATGGGGAAAAAATCATTTGTCTTTACAAATAGAATATTAAATGTGATTGGGTTTTTAAATTTATGTCAACTTACTGTGGGGATTCACTCTGAGTTCAGAATTTTTGTTACACTACAATAAACGAAGTATCCATTTGGGAATATTAGCCCTTCTATGCATAGTTGAAGGGCAACTTCCAAAACAGAGCGATCATTTCTTAACACCTGTACCATTTACATCGTTGAACACATAACATTGTAAAGAGCCCCTGATTCTTAAAGCTGGTTAAAATTGATGGACTCACATCCAATGCATTCTCTCATAAAGGAACTGGAAGAGAAGGCAGCCAAATATATTTCCATTGCACTGCTAATTACATTATAGATGATATTGAAAACTGAACACAGATATTTACTTTAAAAATTTAGGTCTTTCCATTATTCTCTTCTTTGGGAAATGAGCGTAAATTACTTAGAAGTATATCTATTATGTGGTACTCCTCTCTTCAAATGACCCAATCTTAGGCACTTTTTCTGAATTTCATTTGTGGACACAAATTGGTATAAACCACACATTTTTAAAATCTATCTGATAAGATATTTGGGTTGCAGGACAAATATCTACTTCAGTAAAACTTTTCCTATGATTTGTTCCTATCTGGATTTCACAACTATGTTATTTTTGAAAATTGTAAACAGGACTATCATTTAATAAAATTAATAGGAAAAGTATGTTTAAATACTCTTTTATACACTAATAAATTTTCTTGTTCTTATCATCTTTTTATTTTCAAATTTAATTTTCAATATGTTGATCATCAAGTATTGATTTTTAATTTGGGATAAACCTAACTTTTGTTTGTCCCCTGGAGTAATTTAAAATATCCTTCTAGCAATTTTGATATAATTACAAACACTGACAAAGCCAATGATGTTACACTATTTATCAGAATCAGTCTTTCCCTGGGAAGAATTGTAAATGCATAAATAATGAATTTAATATGTTTACAGAATATCAGTATAGCACCATAGAATAGTATATACTGTATAATCTAAAAATAAAGTTCATGTTAGAAATATACAAAAAATTAGCATTTAAAAACTAATCTACCTTTCATTTTTAACATATAGAGTAAGTCATTACAGATAATTGTTATACAGTTTATGTTCTAAGGTACAATTTTACTATGATAAAATACATTTTTATAAAAAATTTACAAAACCAAGGAAATAAAAAATGTATAAGATTATACACACACACGCATACATATCAAATATATGTCCCTTCATATATGTTTATAATTCTGAACTATAAGAAATATAACTTGTAATAACTGAACTCTTTATATGAACACCTAATAATTATATTGAAAGATATTGTAGAAGAAAACACTCAGTATCTGTAATATATATACCACAGGGTTTAAAGTATATTTTAAAAAAATCCTCTTCTGAAACTATACAATACTATAGTTATAGATTTATATATATCTTTAACACATATTGCTTAAATGAAAATACAATGTAACATCCTAAAACTTTAAACAATGATGCAAACTATTATATATAAAACTCCAACACAGTACCAGTAACAAATCAGTCTTCCATTCACAAATTTAGAGGCGTTACAGCTCCCTGATGAATTGATCCCATTCTTATTAAATGCCCCTCTTTTTCCTAGCAGTGATTCTTGATTCAATATTTATTTTATTTTATACTTGTATAGCTATACCACATCCCTTTTCTTAGAATATGCTTATCATATATATTTCTAACATTATACTTTTAACCTTTCTGAATACTTATGAGTACTTGAATGTTTTATAAGCAGTCTACATAATCTTTTTATCTAATATGACAGTATTTTTCTTTAATTCAAATACATAATTTATCTTTAATTATTTGTATATTTGGAATTAAATACATCATTTTACCATTTGATTTTTATTGAACTACTTAATTTTTCTTGACCTTTTCCATTCTATTTGGTCAATTTTCCTTCATTCTATCATTTTATTAACTATATTCATTTTCTTCTTTCATATGTTATTATAGTTGTTGCAATCTACATTTTTGCGAAGTTAAATTCTAATGTAAATCAGTATGTAAATTAGTATAGTTATTCTCTCAGACACTGAAAGGAACTTTGACCACTGTAATGCCATTTACATTGTGCTGTTACTTTACACGTTTATATGGCTTATAGTTCCATCTCCTAAAACATTATTGCCATTGTAAGTTGCTAACATTTGCTTGGGTTTATTCTTGTTTTTGTGTTGCTCTTCATCCCTTGCTGCAGTTCTGGGTTTCCACCTGGTTCATCTCTTTTTTCCTGCAGAACCTCCTTTAGCATTTGTCTCAATGTAATTTACTGTTGGTAACGTCTCTTAGTTTTGCTTGTTTAAGACACTTTTATTTCATTTTTACACTTAATATATTTCTGGTGTATTAGATTTTGGGGGTGGTAACTATTTTCTTTAAGCACTAAAATCTATCATTCCATTTTATTTTATCTTCTATTTTTTTCTTTTCAAAAGTCAGATTCAGCTTTATAGTTGCTCTTATAAGGGAGTGTGTGTGTTTGTGTTTGTATATGCGTACGTGTGTGTATGGTGTGTGTGTGCACATGTGTGTGTATGTGTGTGCACATGTGTGTGAATGTGTTGTGTGTGTCCACATGCATGTGGGTGTGCACGTGTGTGTGTGTTGGGTGTGTGTTATGTGTGTGTACGTGTGCACGTGTGTGTGCATGTGTGTTATGTGTGTGTACATGTGCACGTGTGTGTTGGGTGTGTGTTATGTGTGTGTACATGTGCACGTGTGTGTGCACATGTGGGTTATGTGTGTCCACATGCATGTGGGTGTGCACGTGTGTGTTCCTCTGCTTTCCTTCCCAGGGCTTTTGGACTCAGAGGCTTTCATACAGCCCCTCATGTTTTTGAACATTCTGGAAGTATCTCTTCTAACATCGCCCTTGTCCCATTCACTTGTATTCCTGTTGTTTCTCAGATGTACTTACTCTAGGTTTTCCCATGGCTCATATGTCTACTGTAGTTCTGTTTTGAAGTGCTTCTCCATGCTTCAGTCAAAACCTTCTTTATTTCCCATCTTGCAGGCCCCAATCCCTATGTTCAACTACAGCTAATCTATTGCTAAATTTCTTTATTGTATCGTTAATTTCATTCATTTTATTTTTACCTTCTAGAATTTCTATTTGACTATCTTTGCTAAAACTGCAGTGCCTAGAGAATGTATGCCCATTAGAATCTTGAATTACTATCAAGATACTCAACATCCATGCCACTATGTAACCCTACCAGGACGACCTGGCACAACTTTCATGTAACCAAGAGTGAGTTGTTCTTGGTTGTCATGGCCCTTTCAAGTTGAAGGTCACGTAACCTGAGCATGTCCACATGAACCAAGTTGCAAATCAGGTGGAACCTAAGTGTGCTTGCTGAGTATCAGAGACTGACGTAGCCCGTACCTCCTGGCAGGATCCAGGATCCAAACAGGTGGAGCCTGGCACCGCTCCACCTCAGGGTCCAGTCAGATCCCACCTCCCGACATCATCTGATTGCAAAACCCAATCAAAGCACTCACCACCCATGATCGTAAAACTCAACTCTGCCCCCAGCTAGGGAGAGAATGATGAACATTTTCTCCAGCCTCCTTGGCAACTGACTTACAATAAAACTTTTCTTTTCTTAAAAGCCTGTGCCGTAGCATTGGCTTCTATGCACATTGGGCACGGAGCCCACCATTGGTCAGTAATGGCTCCTCCGATTTTTAGATCATTTATCCATTGTGTAACTTTAGCACAGTTTTCATCATGAGATTTTGTTACAACACATCTCCTGTGTTTCTCTTTAATTTTTGACTTTGTAAATGAAAACTTAAAGCTAATTTGGACTCTTTCTGATGTTATTATCTTCTAGCAGAGGGGATTTCCTCTTTCTTTTATAAATGTATTATATGATATACATTTAATATGAGATTTTAAATAGCTCAACCTGAGCTAATCTCTCTGTCTTTGTGAGAGCCTTCGAGTCTCTGATTTTTACCTCTTCTTCTTTGGTATGGCATGTCTTGGATCCTTATTAGAAATGTGAATAATATCAGGGTTCCTTGCATATCAATCTCTGAACTCCAACTTGTGTCCCTCAGTTTTGCAAAACTGCTGAAAGTTATACTTGCTTCTGGGATTATTTGTTTGATTCTAACTTTCTGGCCCCATCACCAGTAACAAATCAGTAAACACCTGGAAGTAAAAGTTACTGGCAGAATTTCAAGCTGATGTGGAGAAACTTTTTCATTGAGATTTATGCCCTCTGGGGTCTGGATGGCTTGGTAGCCCACAGGTGTTTCTGTTTGTTTTTCAAAATTGTGTCCAGACTTTCTAGCTTTACAAGTTGGTTACACAGCAAATTACTCTGCTGTTATTAAAAGTGGGACTATGTGTATGTAAAATACTATAAGTGAAAAATATATATTTTATGTCATGAATTCATGACAGAGAAAAATATATAATACATAATTTTCTTCTTTTACTACTGTATTCCAGAATCCATCATCAATTACCCTCACATTGTTAAAAAAAAAAAAAAGTGTTAAAATCCAAACCCTTTAAGACATTTACTAAGAGAAATCATACAAATGTCAGAATAATTCATTTTAAAATTAAACTGTGATGAAACATAAATCTTTTTTGTATTCCAAGGATAGCGTGAACTCATATATAAAAGACTTTAAAGTTTGAGGAAAAAGAAAAACTGGTCATGTAACATTTTTTCTGTTGTTTCTGTTTTACTGAACATTTTTAAACCTTCTTAAAGCTGCTTATTTAAACGAAAGTTTTCTACCTTTTCTTGGTATGATATGAAATGCTAATTTCATATTTCTCTTTCTTCTGTAAAATATAAAGACAACCAAATCTGTTATTTCAGTCTTCAAAAGGGCACAGGTTGACGGTAGCAAGGCAGCTGATTTGACTTTATGAGCACAATATATTCATTGAATACATCTAAATAATGTGAAAATTGTCAACCTAATAAATGAAAAAAATGAGCAACAAAACCTTGATAACAATTCTGTTTTCTCTGAGTCTTTGAAACAATTTTCTTTTTATTTCCCCTTTACTTGATGTCGACCTTAATCTTTTACATATTTATTGAGATTAAATTATTTTAATTCATCCTTTCTTCTTAGAGGAAGCATCAAAATCTATTATATTTCCTGTGAGAAAGAACCAAACTGGAATATCTTGAGAAACACAATAACTAAAATACTTCAAAAAATAACGTCCTTAAAAAAACAATGACAAGAGAAAAACATTTTAACAAAAATAAAGCTCTAAATCTTTCATTGCATGAAATAATGATTAACTGCAGAAGACTTTATTAGTAATAATGTAGGGCTTAGCAAATATAGTTTTGTAATCAAATGTAGTATTATTCAGTCATGTAAAAATAGGGTTCTATACCAGGGATCCTTAGGGCATCTTAATGAAGAACCGTTATTAAATTATTAAAAATCATTATTTCTGATTCTTTCTGTGATGGGTTATTATGCCAAGTTTATCATTACTCATCTTAAATATATCTAAGTATCTTTCTTATGGAAATTACTTTCATTTTAAGAAATTATTTATGATGTTTAGGTTAGAGCCAGTCCTACCCACATACTAAAACATATCTCTCTCTTCTTTCTTAAAATTTTTCATATTTCTATGTTAAGAAATATGAAATATTCTGTTAAGAAATATGAAATATGAAACACAGAATATCTCTGTGTTTTGAGCACCACACGTAAGCTGCATGGAATATAATATCATTATGCTGTGTGATATTAACTGGGAATTGTAGTATGCAGAACTAAACATGATGTTAAACATTTGAAAAGACAAGATAGATGATCAGTTCTCAAGGAAGTCATCAATTTTCATGGAACTGTTAAAGGACTTAAAATACTATTTTGATTACAATTCATACACTTGCTTATTTAAATAGTTTCTAAAAGGACTTAAAATACTATTTTGATTACAATTTATACACTTGCTTATTTAAATAGTTTCTAATTCTCACCAGCTGATGGGTGACTGATGTTTTTGCCCAGTCCTCCCTCTACATACAGGGCAGCGTCAAGGGAACCTGAGGGACTAGGCAAGACAGCACAACATGGGAAAATGACTTCAGTTGTATTTTTCCTTCCCAGGTGCCCTGGTTGATTCGAAGCCCTTACTACCTAAAGATTATCATTAATATTATCACCTTTTTTAATTTTAAAAGATATTTGACCATTTTATTGTCTTATTTTTCATGATTAATACCATACATATGTACCTATACATTTGAATGAAATGATGTTTTACTAAAAGTTGCTATTACTGCAAACTTAAGTGTGTTTATTATGTAGTTTGGCAATTACTTGAGGGTCTTCATAAAACTGGGCTACCAGGAACAATTTCAAAATTTAAAGAGGACAAGAAACTGTATGTTTAGGACAAACTGCTCCCTACTGAGTGAGGGAAATGCAAAGATAATAGAACAGATGTCCATCTCTCTAAGGAAATTGAGCTAATGAGGCACATTTTCATTCTGCCGAGGATGAGAGGAGAGAGGCAGACACAGCAGCCACTGAGGAATCTGTGATGCGCTGTCAGGCTTGGTGACCTAAAAAGATGACACGTTTCACGGGAAGGTCTCGATTTTGGCCCCAATGCAGATAGACGCTCATTTTGCCTCCCTGAACCTCTACCAGGACTCCCACGCTGCCAACGCAAACTCACCAGCTGATGGGTGACTGATGTTTTTGCCCAGTCCTCCCTCTACGTACAGGGCAGCGTCAAGGGAACCTGAGGGACTGGGCAAGACTGTCCCTGGGCTGTAACACTAAGGGATGGGCCCCAGAGAAAGAGACCCTGACTAGGAACGGTGTGGGAAGGAAACGCACCCACACGGCGGAGAAGTATTTTACACAATCCAAAGAAGCACATCGCCAACTTTCGTATATGAGAAAATGAAAATAAAGCCAAAGACCCCAGAAACCACACACATGTGATTCTGACGTTGCAATCACACATTGTACTGATTGAGTTGTTTATTAAATACATGTTGCTTCCTTTCAGGTTTTAGATGCTATGTTTTCTGAAGGGAAAGACAGAAAAAATAAAAATACTTAAATACCAGTGCAAAATACCTGAGTATTTTACAGACTAGTCTCTATCAATTTAGGCTTTTATTGAATACGTGAAAACAGTGCAATAAAAGCTAAACAACTCTCATAAAATGTATGTGGTTATAAGAAAAATGTAAAGGATTTAATTGTCCGCTTTTTATATTTGTGGCAAAAAAATAGGAGAGGACAATGCTAACTGCTACTTAACCTAATAAAAACCAACCCCAGAGAAGAATGGGGGGAATTTTGCATGTTTAGAGCAGTTTCCAAATTTGATGGATTCATTGGTATACAACTAAGGCTTTTTTTTTCATCGAAATAAGGAAACATCTGAATTTGCAACCATAAATTCTGTAAATACTGGTTATCTGTACTATATTATAATACTGGTTATCTGATGATACTGCTAGTATTTTCTTAACCAATAAATTAGTGCTTACAATGATTACAGTTAACTGGTTTTTTTGTTTGTTTGTTTGTTTGTTTGTTTGTTTTTAGGCAAAATCTATTCTTGCATAGTTAGCAGTGTTAATTGATTATATATATACTTGCTTAGCTGATTTGTATCCAGGCATAATAACATCTTTATTTTCATGCATGTATTTATTCATTCCACAAATAATATATTGAGTATATATTTCCAGACACTGTACAACTCTTTGGAAATGACAGTTGTTCAATGGTGGATATACGTTGAATGTAGACCCACCAGATTCTCTGAGAGACTGAAGGTGGATAGAAAAAACTAATAAATGACTCCAAAATATTTTTCCTGAGAAAAATTATCCTATGGATTTGTAAGAATACATTTGAAAACAAATTGATTTGAGTGAAAGAGAGATACTCTAAATCTAATTTAATAAAGATCATAAAACACAACTGTCCTCAGTAGGACACAAGCATTAAAACTCTGGGACGACCCCAAATGGTTTCCACACAAATAAAAACAAGAAACTAGAAAATAATCAAATGAGGAATAAAAAATGAATTTAAAATTGCTGTGAAAAGCAAAAGAACAATAGTGAGATGATTAGCTAAGAGAAAACTTCGCAGTTTGCGAAAGATGCATAATAGTGAGATAAAACAACCCTACAGTCAACGGAAAAAGACCTATCAGGTGGCATCAGGTCCTTGGAAGCCTCATTCATTCACTGCTGCGGTCAGGGGTCAGGGGTCCAGTTCCCTGAGCCCAGCTGACCTGGTTTGATTGCTCAACAGAGGCCCCGCCTGAGTCAACGGTGAAGGCGGGTAGAATTTGACAGTGAATCCAGAGCAGCACAGGCAGTGTTGATAGAAGCAAAAGTAACCCGCACAAGTTTTGGTGGAACAAAGAGACATTTTATTTAAGAACAAAGAGAAAGCTTAGAGCATCTCCATGGAGAGGTGGAGGGGGGTCCCTGTCATGGACAGATGCACAGGGCAGCGCAGAGTAGAAAGACCCTCTTCCTCTGTCTGACATGGGCTGTGAGTCCTTGTTGGCTTCCCTGCGCCTCCTCTGGGCATCGTCGCCCTTTTCTTCCTGTTGGTTGTTGGTCACATGTGCACCTCACACTCACGTTCTTTCCCTTTTTTTGCAGAATCACTGAGTGGTGGGTTTCCCCAGGGGCCCTCCAGACTTTTGTGGTCAGCACGCCAGGCTTCCTCCCCTCCCCCTTGCAGCCCTCTTCTTTTTGTCCCTTCTGCAGGATGTCCCATCTGAAGCAAAGGGTAGTCAGAGTCTGGTGGATCAGCTGTCCACACAGTAGGAACAGCGGGATGACAGAGGCGTTCCACTGGGAATGAAAAGTCAGCAGGATGGAGAAGGAAGAACAAGAAGATGGACTTCAAATCCCAGGGCAGGAGATGCGAACAGCTTAGTAACATCCTGGGGCAATCTGCCATGAGCTGTGGGAGACAGACACCCAGGAGTAAGCATTTTGATTTCTTACTTCTTTTCAAAAATAATTTAAAGATAATTTATCTTTCCCATTAATACAGGAGATGGAGTTAGGATAATTGGCACCTATGAAACAGGGAAACCTTTTCAATATGAGTTGACATTTTATTTCTGAACTTGCCTCATTTATTCTTGCTCTCCTTCTATCATTTCATTTGATTAAACAGCTTTTATTTCCAAAATACTAAAGTCCTTTGAAGATTCAGAGGATTTCTGGCATAATTTACACGTTTTGGAGAATGAGATTTGAGGACAGCATTTTTTTTTTCCTCTAGTGTCGTGTTTCTCATCTGGGGGCAATTTTGTTCCCCACCCCCTGGACCATATGGAAAATTTTGAAGACATTTTTGACTCTCACCATGAAGGTGGGATAGAATGGTGCTATTGGGATCTGGTGGGCAGATTCCAGAGGGGCTGGTGAGGGTCCTACCACACACAAGGCAGCCCCCCTCCCCTACCAACAAAGAACTGTCCAGTCCCAAATGTCACGAGTGAAAGTTTGAGAAATCTTGTCCTAGAAGGGCTGTTCAACCTTTCTATTTTCCTTTTCTTTTTTCTCCTATTGGAAGAATAAGAGTTGTCTTGGGCCATAAAATATATATATATACACAAACACTAATGAAAATCAATTAGCAAAAAAAAAAAAAAAAAAAAAAAAGAGAGAAAGAGAGAGAGAGAAAGAAGAAAGAAAGAAAGAAAGAAAGAAAGAAAGAAAGAAAGAAAGAAAGAAAGAAAGAAAGAAAGAAAGAGAAAGAAAGAAGAAAGGAAAGAAAGGAAAGAAAGGAAAAGTTCTGTGCATGCTTTTCATGATAGCTGACACCATAACAGTCCTCACAAAATCAGCAGGGCGGACACCATGCCAGAGCTTGGAGCGCTGTGTCCTAGCTGGGTGGGAAGAAAGGAGCAGGAGCAGCAAGAGCAGGGGCTGTGGCAGCGGTGAGGGAAGGAGCTGTTTCCTGGTGGAGCGCTGCATGTTGGGAGCACTCCCAGTCTCACAGGCTGACACCTCGAGGCACAGCCTGAGCCCAAGAAAGGAAGAACTGGCAGAGGTGGCGTTCCAGGGTGTCAGGGAAGCTGCAGAGTGAGCTTGGTCTCAGAGCACAGACAACGGGAGGGAGGTGAACGGAGCTAAACTTCTTAGTCAGAGAATAAGGACAGGCATCTTCACAGATGGCCTGCAGAGAGGATGCAGACAGAGGCCGGACATGCCCTTTTGTCCACCAGTTCAGGAACAAAGATGTGGCTTGAGGAGCTCACAGGAAGCCTTGACTTCTAGAAGAAAACAAAGTCTGTGGTGTGGCTAAAGAGCTTTTTGTGCAGCAATGGAGCAAATTGTGTCCCACAAAGACATAAAGTTTGTCACAGCATTTTGCATTAAGAAAAACTTTCATAGAAATACATTTTAAACAATTCAGCTTTAGATAATTACATGTGCACAAAGGCCATCGTGCATGCCAAACATTAAAATTTCTAAAGCTAACTGTAAATAGAAGGGATTAGGGAACACTGAAATTCTTCACTTTCCAAAGCACAGGGTTTTTGAAACCAGGCTATTGAGGGATGAGAAGTTTAAACGTTGTTGTTATCCAGTTTAATTTAGCTTTTCTTTTCTTTTATTAAGTCAGATACACATACATCATGAATACATTAATGCATTTGTGGGGTACAACGTGTTGATTTTTTATGCAATTTGGAGTGTTTACATCAAACTAATTAATATAGTTTTCACCTCATTTACTTAATTATTGTGTTAAGACATTTATGTTCTATACTTGATAGATGTGACTTGTACCCTTGCAATATGCTCCGTAGATGTGGTCCCGCCCTTTACCCTCCCTCTCTCAAACCTCTGCTCTCCCCTCCTCTCTCCACTTCTCTCCTTCATCTTTTTTTTTTTTTTTTTTTGAACTTAGATATCCTCAAATAAAAGGCTGGGAATGAAATTCCTACTGGAAGGCCTTATGCAGATTTGTGCCATTCATTCTCAGTTCTGCCCTGGAGATTTCTGGCTGAGTTTGGAGGAGGGATGGCAGGAGAACGGAAATTTTCTATCTGAATCTTTTGACCTCATTATAATTTATGTGATGGCTGGGATGAGATATTAATGTCTTTGAAAGTCTGCACTATTTAATTTTTTTTAACTATTAAACTCACCAAAAGTGAAAAGGCACACATACATTATACAGTATAATAACTGAATTGATTAAGGGTGTGTATGCACCAGCCATTGTGCTAAGACCTCCCAGGTGTTATCTCATTTGCTTTTGTATGTGTGTGATCACTAATGACCGTAAATAACTAGGGGAAGGAATACCCATTCATTAGAATATTTCCACATATAAGCACCTGTCAAATCTTCATTTTTTACAACTGGGGCTTCAGATATGTTACACAGGTGCTCTGTTAAATTCTTTTTTATAATTGATGAATAGATGATCTCTTCATCCTAGATTCATAAAACAGACATCTTCGTGTGAGTTGTACTTGTTCTATCATGACACAATTTTCAAACATTCATTAAACTTACTCTCCATTTAATAAAAATGCTTAGATTATGTTAAGTCTATAAATGCTTCCTTCAAAGCATAGTTTTTAAGGAAATATGATTTGGCAAAAAGCATATGAAAAGGTGGTTGACATCGTATGCCATCAGGGAACTGCAAATTAAAACAGTAAGCTCCTACCCAACACACACATTAGAAAGGGCAAATTCCAAAACACGGACAACCACAAATCCTGGCAAGGATGTGGAACAATAGGAGCTTCTACTCATTTCTGATGACAATGCGGGATGGTGCAGATACGTTGAAAGATAGTTTGGCAGTTTCTTTTAACACTGTTAACGTATGATCCACTGATTGCTCTCGTTGGCATTGATCCAAATGACCTCAAAGTTTGTGTCCTCATAAAAGCCAGGAGATATATGTTAATAACTGCTTAATTTATAATTGCTAAAACTCAAAAGCAAACAACACATCCCTTAACAGGTGAGTGGAGAAAACAAACAATAACAACAACAACAACAAAAACTATGGTACATCCAGAGAATGGAATATTATATGTGCTGAAAAGAAGGATGTT
Organism: Loris lydekkerianus; assembly: GCA_963574355.1. Taxonomy (NCBI): domain Eukaryota; kingdom Metazoa; phylum Chordata; class Mammalia; order Primates; family Lorisidae; genus Loris; species Loris lydekkerianus. The sequence goes on along the minus strand of CAUYPK010110667.1, from coordinate 27,144 downwards.
ATGAAGCCTTGAAAAGCCATGATGGAAACTTAAATGCATATCACTAAGCAAAAGAAGCTAATCAGAAAAGGCTGCACAGCATAGGACTGCAACTATTTGGTATCCTGGAAAAGGTACAACTGCAGAGACAGTAAAATGATCTGTGGTCAGCAAGCATTCCTGTGAAGGTAGGGAAGAATAAATAGATGATCACAGAGGGCAATTAGGACACTGACACTCTTATGTTATACTTAACACTAATAATGGACATGAGGCATCATGCATTTGTCAAAACTCATAGAATGTGTAACACAGAGAGAGAGCTCTAATGTAAACTACAGGCTTTCCTTAATAATACATCAACATTGGCTCTTCAGTTGTAAAATATGTACAAGGCAGGGCATTATTAACTGAGGAACCTGTATAAGAGTGTGCATGTGGAGAGGACTATAGGTGGTGAGGAAGTATACCAGAAACCTATACTTGCTGCTCAATTTTATCTGTAAACCAAAAAATGCTCAAAAATTGTCTATTAATTTAAAAGATAAATTAAAACAATGCCTAGTAGCTAAACTTCTGAATAGAAGGTCTGAAATCCTTTCAACCTGGCATTCACAGTGCCCTGGGGTTCACATGGTAGAGTTTTTGTATTAGACGCACCTGTGAAGTCAAGACAACATAATGAGTAGTGTGGGGCTTTGCTCTTCTTCTGAATTCACAGATACCAAGTTGGGTCCCTGAAATTGGATGTGGTGGACTATTCACATGGATGTTTTTCAACATTTTTTATCTCATGACACTTTGGAAACTATAGTTTAACTTCTGTAGCACACTTCTATTATGCTGATCAAAAAAAAAGAAAAGGGTAAAAAAATGCATACTTACCATGGTTTGAATTTTTTTGAAAATAATTGAATTAATGGTCTTTAACAATTTTCCTAAGACCTAAAATACTCTCACATCACACAGATTGAAAAATCACTGATTTACACATAAGCATCATGTGAGACCTAAGATCCTCTCACATCACACAGATTGAAAAATCACTGATTTACACATGAGCATCAGTAAACACTATAATTCAATCTTTTTGTTTTAGAAAACTGGCTTACTTGCATACCACTGATCAATATTCAAACTTCCATCTGTAGAAAATATTTTACACCACATTTACATAGGTTATAGCAAAACAACCTCCTCAAGAGACAGAAGAGAAAGGTTTTGATATCTATTCCAGATGAAACACCATTTTACATCACCTTATCCTCTTAACTTTCTAGAATCATGATAGAAGCTTGTTTTTAAACTTTCTAAAGTTTAAATTCATAGAAGTGAATTTTTAAGGCATCATAATATCTTATAGGTGATATTGATTCGGAATTAGCATAGACATCCAGAAATGATTAATTGGAATAATGGGAAGGACTGATGGGCAGTGTATACACAAAAACCTGAGGAACTCCAGCAATTCTATGATAGAAGGTGACAGGAAGTAATAGTACAGTGTTTAGTTGGTTGTATGCTTCATGTCCATTTCATTTTTTTTTTAATTTTAATGCTACACAATTTTAGTGCACGTTGAAAGAAATACACATAGTAGAATAGTGCCAAGTTGTAAAAGTCCAAGGAGCAAAGAAGAATGATAAAAAAGAGAGAAAACAGAGGAAATGTAGATAGGGACTGACTGCAATAGATGTGACTTTGATCACCAAATCAATGAACATATTAATTTAAAACAAAAAATTGTGCCAAGTACTGCACTAGGTATAAAGAAGTCAAAGTATTTTCTGGCTAAATTAACTCAGAGGCTCTTCGAGTTCTTAACGAATGCAATGTAATAATGAGCCTACAAAATCCTCTGGAAAAAGCAGTAACATCTGAGAAAGTTTAGACAGGTTGTACTATAAAGAACTTTGAGCTGGGTCTTCCTGGATGAAGAGAAAGTTGATAGCTACAGCTAGGAAATGGAAAGACTTTTTCCAGATAAGGGGGACATGTATGTGGAAACATAAAACTATATGGAAAAAACTTGGTGTTCTTGGCCAGAATGTAAGCCATATAGCCACAGCTAATGTGGCACACACAAAAACAAAACAACAAAAACAACAGCAACAACAACAAAGTAATGCCAAAGTATGCCGTCACATTTTGCAGTTTACTAAAGTTTTATTAATTAAGAAATAATACTTATATTAATCCTTCATCAGATATCAAAATTGGGAAAAAAATTTTAGGGGCTTAGTTTATCCAACTACCCACCCAAATAGCAATTTTCTTTCTAACACCTTTACATGAAATATTTCCTTTTGTTCTGCAGCCTCTTCAACAGCTGATATTGTCATATTGTCAGTCTTTTTTACTAATATGTAGCTAACAGTGTCCCAGTGTGGATTTTATTTGCAATTGTCATATGTGAAAGAACAAAATAAATAAATCTGGACCCCTATTTCTCATCATACACAGAAATCAACTCAAGATGAATTGAAGTCTTAAATGTAATACCTAAAACTATAAAAATACTAAAAGAAAACCTAGGGAAAACTCTTCTGGACATTGGTCTAGGCATCAAGTTCATGACTAAGACCTTAAAAGTGCAAACAATGAAAACAAAAACAAATAAATACGACTTAAACTAAAAATGTTCTCAACATCAGAAGAAATAATCAACAGCGTACAAACAACTTGCACAGAAAAATTTTGCAAAGTATGCATTGGACAGGGGCCTAATATCCAGAATTCATACTGAAGTCAATCAATTCAATAATAATACCAACAAATAAATTACCCCCACTTAAAAATGGCCAAAGACCCTAAATAGACATTTTTCAAAAGAAGGCATACAAATGGATAGCAAGCCTATGAAAAAATGGCCAATATCACTAATCAGAGAAATGCAAATTAAAACCATAATGAGATACCCTCTTACACCACTTATTAATGGCTACTATTAAAAACTCAAAAAATAACAGGTGTTGGAGAGTATGCAGAGAAAAGGGAACACTTACACATTGTTGGTGAGAATATAAATTAGTACAACCTCTATGGAAAACATCATGGAGATTTCTCAAAGAATTAAAACTCAATTATCATTCAATCTAGCAATTCCACTACTGGGTATCTAGACAATGAAAAAGAAATGGTTTTTTCAATGATACACCTGCATGTACATGTTTATCGCAGCACAATTCACAATAGCAAAGATATGGAATAAACCTAAGTCTCTATCATCAAATGATTCGGAATAAACCTAAGTTTCTATCATCAAATGTGTGTGTGTGCGCACACACATACACAGATAATGGAATATTACTCAGACACAAAATAGAATAAATCATGTCTTTTTCAGAAACATGGATGGAAATGAAGGCTATTACATTAAGTAAAATAAAAACAAAGTCAAATACCACGTATTCTCACTTATAAGGCTGGCTGGATAATATGTGCTCATGGACACAGACTGAGTAATCATAGACTTGGAAGAATTGGAAGGGTCGGGGGAGGGGGGGCAAGAGATAAAAAATTACTTAATAGGTGCAATGTACATTAAACGGGTAATGATTACACTAAAAGCCCAGACTTTACCACTATGCAATGTATCCATGTGCCAAGCCTTCACTTATATCCTTTTAATTTATGCAAAAAAAAAAAAAAAAAAAGGAACAACTTATAACAATTTCCTTCTGGATGATTCAAAGCTGAGACCTTTCAAACTTTTGCCAGGTTGATTATTGACTTATTTTAATATATCAATTTGTTGTGAAATTAGGGATTATAGATGGGAATATTTAATAATATTGCAATTTTCTGAGCATGAAAAATGGACTCTGAATTAAATTTCATGAAATTAATATGAAAAACTAACCATATTTATATAGAATGTAATCCTTGATAGTATTTGTATACAGCTAGTAGAAATGATATTTTGACCAAACAGGTAACAAAATGATGTCCTCTATACTTTCCTTTTATTCTATGTAACAAGTAGTAAAATGAATTTGTACCTCGGTATGGTACCACATTTGCTTTAACCGAATAGAAAACCTTATTCATCCAGAAAGAAAATATTCTTCTATGCATTTGTGAAGTGAGTGCTCAAATCCACTCTCTAATTATGTAATATAACTGACCATATAATCTAATCCCTACTCACCCCATCCCAATGATTTGAGATAAGCTATATTCAACTCACACTTATAATTGATAGATATTCCTCCATACTGAGAGACATTATGAACATCACTCTACCCCTAGGCTATTTGTAAGCCTGTTGTATTAATTCTTGTGGCATATTATAATTTTTTGTTAACATTTATCACAAAATTAATTGTTCACGTAGTCTATTATTTAATATCATCCTTTTCTCCTAGGCTATAAGCACCATGACAATCTAGATCCCAAATCTATTATAATTATTGTAATTCCAGGGCTTAATGTAGATTCCCTTTTAGTGAATGGATCAGAGGAATGCATGAAAATGCTAAACTCCAAATTAACTTATTCTATTATCTACAAGCATATTTTGTGATTAGTTTATATTAAGCACTGTTTAAAAATCAGAACTATGAAATCCATTGCTGAATTTACTGTGATAATGTAGTTAGTTATACATTAGTGGGATCTCTCTGAGATCTTGCAGGGAAAGCTTTTTCCTTGGCCTTCATCCTTCTTTCTGAATGACTGAACTTCTGTCAGAAGGTCTTTATATATCATAAATCTTATTGTGTTTTCTCTTTGTTTTGACTTCTAGAAAGCATAAAGATGAAATTCTGGTCTACAGTCAAAAATGTAAACTCATTCTATTTGGGGGGAGGGTGGGTCCTAACATTTTCCTCAACTCTAACTTATCTATTCTTTGCTCTTTTATTCTCTCTCTGGACTTCTGAACTAACTTACTTTAGTAAGTGAGATTATAAATGTAAGTGAGATTATAAATGATTTATGCAATTAGTGTTGTAGAATCATTCTTTCTAACTAGATACAAATAAAATAATAGAAAAGCAATGACCAAATGATCAAAGAGATATCTCTTTTTTAATGGCTTTTGAAAATTTAATTGTTGTAAGGATGTAGGTAATTAAGCATTAATAAGAAAAATAGTTCCAGGAATAATAGAGGTTGGGAGCAGTCCTTAACCCCACCAAGATGAGGTCAATACCACATCCTCATTCTTTTTAAACTGTCATTAAAAACTAAATCAAGGTAACCAGTAAAGAGAGAAATATGAGAAGGATCTAATTTAATTCAGTTTCCTAAGACACAGAGTTCTGCTTTACAGGAAAAGAACTTAAAAGAATGGGCACAGGGTTTAAGTTATTTTTATTTGGGGGTTTATGTATTTTAAGACATGGTTAAAGATGTAGCTAGTCTACTTTTTTTCAATAACTAACATTTCCCAATAAAAATAATATTCTTTGAATAATATTAGTTTGAAAAGATGTACTTGGATGATAGGAAAATGCCATGGAGTTTTAAATGATTCGAGGAAACTTCAAGCTTTCCCTATCTTTTTAAAAAGTAAGTACAAGTTATCAAGGTGCCAGGGCTAAAAGGTGCAAACTAAATTGAATTCCTTTCACTTTTTTCTGTAGCAGAAACTATCCATATGTGATATTATTAATGGTTTCTTTTTAATAGGTGAATTGTCTTATACAATTCATCACCTTTGTAATAGTGCTGCCATTTAATACCCTTTAAAATCTTGAAATTGAAGGTTAAAATGGAATGTTCATTGTTAATGCTTAAAAAAAAAGTAGCTTTAAACTAAAATTGCTTTTCCAAGCATGTTCTGCTTTCTTCAAATTCAAATTTTCTTCTTTAAAACCTCTTATTTATAAAATGATAGAAAAGTAGCTCAGCAAAGCCCATGAAAATTCTTATCATTTATTAATTATCTTGTATATCAAATGTCTGTGGTAAACCCATAGTTGAAAGGCATTGCACTAAGTCATAAGTGGACAGAGATGAACAATGCAGACCAAAACTTGCCTGTCTTTACAAATCTACCTTTTACCAAATGATATAGACAGTGAACGCATAACACGGGTAGAATAAATGTTGCTAACTTATTGATAATTGCTAAGAAGAGGGAAGTAGAGCAGTAAAGAAAGACTGAGGAACTTCTCTGAGGAACTTGTGAAGCATTAGAGATGGAAAACCTTCCTGGGAAGTTGACATCTAGCTGAAATTTTAGTAAGAGAATTCTAAAAGTATCTGGGAGAAAGCATTTCAGCAAAGGGAATTGCAATTGTGAAGAGCTCAGAAAACGAAGTTGGTTTGTTCAAGAAGCAGTTAAGAGACCAATATGGGCTGGAGTAGGGTTAGCTAAGGGGGAAGTCCTAAAGACGTGAGATTGGTTCAAATAGTGCCTGCGGTATTTCAGGGTATTATTATGTTATAATTGGAGCTTTTATTTGAAGGAATTGGGCTGCTATCGAAAAACATTGAACTGTTCAATTCTTATATTTCTTCTGCTCCTGATTTTTAGTTGTCTCAATTCACCATTTGTACTTTTTTTTTTTTTTTTACTCTTCCACCACTGTTAAAAATCTGCCAGTTTAGAATACACTTACTGTGAGTATAAGAAAAGCATATAATTCCTTTGATTTGTTTATACCAAAACAGGAAAATAGTGCCTGAAATTAACAAATGCAGAATAATTTTAACTTTAATATAAATGATGAACTGGTAGACACTACTCAATACATAGCCAAGAAATATCTGCTTTTAATAGTAAGTGGGTCCTCTGGGATAAAAGCCACAACGTGTGAAATCTTAACAAAGAAGTCTGTGAATTTAGAGTTGATATTTATTAAGCCAACAGAGCTGACACACAAGGCCAAAGATCTAAGAAACAATCATTTCTTATGTTCATTATACATAGGAGGCACAAGTTAGAAGATTATCCATAAGAATCTGTTCTTTTCTAAGCTAGAAGCAGATGACCTTCTGGTCAGATTAAATGTCTCCAATTTCTTAAGTAAACTCTTTTCTTTCTTTTTTTTGGTAGAGACAGAGTCTCACTTCATGGCCTTGGTAGAGTGCTGTGGCATCACAGCTCACAGCAACCTCCAACTCCTGGACTTAGGCAATTCTCTTGCCTCAGCCTCCCGAGTAGCTGGGACTACAGGTACCCGCCAGGACGCCCAGCTTTTTTTTTTGTTGCAGTTCACCCGGGCCAGGTTTTAACCTGCCCCTTTGGTATATGGGGCCAGTGCCCTACTCACTGAGCCACAGGCACCACCCAGTAAACTCTTAACAGTTAACATGCATGACTAGATTTTGAGAATTATTAAATTGAGGTTTTGTAGATTCATTTTAATGTAATCAAACACAGAGAGAATATACAAACACACTCTCTCCTCACTAAGGAGCAATACTGAACAAAACTCGCCTCTTCCTCGCACTTGCTGGTGGGACATCTCTCGCTGCACTTGAGAAGCCATGTTTATCAGCAGGTGGCTTTTCTTCCTGACAGCTGATTTGTTAATTTTCTAAAACCCTATGGAATACATACTAGAGGACAGGTATGCAGCAAAGACGAAAATTCAACAACCCCAATTGCTAAGCGTATACCCTGTGCCAACTCTCTATCTCAGATACTTTCCGTTGCCTTCAATTCTTACAACTAGGCCCTATGTGTGTGTCACCATCGCCAGCATTCAGATCAGAAAAGGAGGGAGCCTGGGCTTTTTTCTGGGTTTGTCTTTGAAGGTGTTTCTGAAAGAGGTAAACCCTGGAGTTGGTCCCAAAGTGAGTGCGCAGCATCCAATCCCTAGGACAGAACAACAGGGTGGAGGAACGGCCATTTGCTTTTGTTTAAGCTGAGAAACCCGTGTTCTCCTGCCCTTACACTCCTGTGTGGGACTGACCTGCTAGTTTTCTTTGTTGCAGACAGCAGATCTTGGGATTTCTCAGCTTCTATAACTGGGTAAGTCAATTCCTATAATCTCTCTCTCTCGGAGATTAACCATATACATCTTCCTATCTGATTGGCATAGGTTCAGTTTCTCTGTAGAACATTTACAAACATCCAGAATATCTCACTTTCTCGGGGTTATTAGCCTTCAGTTTTTCTATATAAATTTGAGCAATATAATGATTTAATGTCTATTGTTCCTATAATATTTGACCTTTCAACTATTGTTTTTGTTTTGGGTTCTATCAAGGAAAGCTATGATTACAATATGTGCTCCTTATTTGAAAATATGTTTAAGATGTCACTTTATGTCTGTAAGTACTAAGGTTCTCCTTCTTGGAAATTCAAAATTTTACCTTTCACATTTAGATGTTTAATTTGTCTGAAGTTTGCCTTTCCATATGAGTTAGGTAGAGATTAAGATTTATTTTTCTTATAGACAATATTTGAGATTCTACTATTAAGTATTCTTTTTGTTTCTTATTAATTGAGTGGTCATTTTATTATATATTAAATTATAGACCTCTCTCTCACACACAACCTGCACACACACACACTCATGATCACTGTGCTATTGCATTGGCCTGTTTTTTTCTTCTTTGAGGGTAAAGCTAGTATTTATTTGTTTCAATCATGATTCTGGAAAATCAATTATTTATTTTATTTAGTCCTAATTTTTATAGCTTAATATTTAGAGACCTTCACCCTCCATAATTTTTAAAGTAAATGTATTATGTCATTAAAAAATTCAAGTGAACTTTTGATAAAGATTGCCTTGAACTGGATAAAATGAAAGAAAATTGACATATTTATGACATTACACTATTCCATATGAGAACAGGGGATCTCTTTTAATCTATTCTTATTATCTTCTATGTATTAAATTTTTATGTTTTCTCCATAGTCTCATAATTATCTTTTTTTTTTCCTAGATAGGTTTTCAATATATTATTTTCTTTCATGTTTCATAATTGTTGTTTTTGGTGACAAATATATTGAATTTTAGAGATGAGACTTCTTCTATACAGCATTATTGGAAACTCAAATTTCCAAAGATGCAAGGTTTAAGCTACACAGTGACACTGGAACTTGGTACATCAAGGCATGGTCTTAACTTCCAAAACTCACTTAGATAAGTATAAACTGCACTTAACCTGTGTTTCTCTCTCTTCTCTCAGATACACCCTGAAAGATAAATTAAAAGACAATTCCAAGGGAAGAGTCCATTTTTATTCATAGTAAAAATGGATGTGTTGAGAACATATTTTGGGCTCAGCATTGTTACCAAGGGTATGTAACACATTAGTAAGCAGAAGGACAAAATCTGGGCCCTCCCTGAGCTTCTGCTTTAGAAGGGAGGAAGCATGTAAGTAGTAGGCATACTGACTCAATAAGTGATAGAGTATGCAAGAAAATAAAAGAAGAAAAACAACAGAGCAGAGTAGAAGGACAGCAAGTATGGAGCTTGGAGTAGATGAAAAGAGGGAAGCAGCTATTAATAGCGGGTGCAAAATGACAATGGAATTCTGTTGGGGTCAAACACACTAGTAGCTTAGAATTGCTCTTCAAGCTAAAACTTTATATTAGCCTAAGGGTAAAATAAGTTTTCACACAGAACACGCTTCTTTGAAAGCTCTTAAGAGAAGTGCTCCCGCAAGAAGGGAGACTTATTGATTAAATTGTGTCTCCCCCAAATGAATATGTTTAAGCTTTCACCTTCAGTGTGACTATAATTAGAGGCAGGGTTTTTAGAAGGGAGGTTGTTAAACAGTTGAATGAAGTAATGAGAGTGGAGTCCTAATCTAGCAGCACTGGAGTCCTTTTAAGAGGAGGAGACGATGTCCAAAGTGCTCTCTGTCTCCACATGTGCAGGGAGAGGAAGCCCCAGAGAACATGCCCGGGAGGCAGCCATCTACAAGCCAGACACCAACCCCCGATGGCACTTTGATCGTGGACTTACAACCCCCAGAACTATGAGAAAATAAATAAATGTCTGTTGTTTGTTTCCCAGTTTGTGGTAGATTGTTACGGCGGCTGGAGCAGACCAATACAAAAATGAACCCGCAGGGAAGTCCATATGGGAGATAATTGTGAGTGACTACTCCCATTCAATTTATTGTTACTTCAAATACACAGTGATGGAAACATTAAAAATGTATCAACCAACAGAAACGGCTAAAATAAAACACATGGAAATCACCAAAGCTTGACAAGAATTTGGAACAATCAATTGCAATGAGAATATTATTGGTGTCACATTAGAAAGCTGTCAGTAGCTACTGAAGCTTGAATGTGTGCATTTGCTCTGATCCTGCAGCTCATATGTAGTTACAAATCTCAGACCAATGAGTGCATATTCACCAGACATGTCGAAGAGTGCCCATGGAAGTTTTATTTGTAAGTGTTACACTAGGAAAACCAAATGCACTCCAGCAGTAGAATGGATAAATACCCCCCCCCCCATAGTGATATAATAGAATTCTGTGCTTCAGCGAGAATGAGTTATTCAAAATCGCATGCAATAATGGGGATGAATTTCACAAATATAATTTGAACTAAAGAAGTGAGATGCAAAGAGTGTATTCCCTATTAGCACATTAATACAAAAACCAGACACTGGCAAAAATGTTGGAAGTTGGGGAAGGATGCAGAGCTGCAATTAGGGGAAGGCAGCCTGAGATACGGCTTCGGGAGCTGCTTTCATTGAGTTTCTCATGAGAATGTGTCATGAGTGTATTGTGAAAATTCATCCAGCACTTACGACATATAAACTGTTCTACAGGTATATTATTTTATAGTAAAATGTTTAAAAATGTCAACTATGATCTAAACAAACCCACACAGGACTAGCATGGCAGAGGCAGAGGGTGGAAAGATGGAATGAGAACAGGGAGACATGACTGGCTTGCTCTAGAGCAGTGCGTAGATGGGAAGAGGCCAAGTTTCTGATAGGAATACAGAATGAGGAACCATAAATGTATCTTACAAATTAAGGGTAACGGATAAGAGAATAAAAGCAGAATGTCTTTGAAAAGTAGAACAAGAATATTCCACGCATCTAACAGAAATAGCAGGCAAAGGAAGAAAAAGAAAAAGAAATCCTGTTGTCTTCAAACAGACACGGCTAACCATTCTTTTTCCTTCGTATACTATTTTTCTTTTGTTTCACTTCATGAACTGGGAATTCTAGTCAATGTTGATAGAGGAAAGAGAAGTGTACATTTCTTTTCTTCTCCCCAATATTAGGAGGAAACTGTGTCGTCCTTTACCATTAAATATATGGTTTTATATAGGTGTATGTTTTTAATAGATAACCAAATTTGTTGAGGAAATTTCCTTCCATTTTTAAGTTGCTGAGCATTTTTATCACAAAAGGGTATTTCTCATTTATTCTATTAATATGGTTAATTATATTGACCAGTTTTCAAATACTAAACTAATCTTGTATTCATAAAATAAACCCCACTTGGTCACCATGTATTACTCTTTTGTATATTACCAGATTGCTATTATTTTGGTGAAGACATTTCTATGTCTAAATATATTTGCCCATTGATCCCTTCCATGAAATTTTCAAGATTTGTTATATGATGGTCATGCTTGTTGCATAAAATTAAATTTTAAAAAACTCCTTTCACATTTTCCTAAAAAATGAGTGTAGGACTGGTACAGTGTCTATCTTTTTATTTTTCTTCAATTTTTGTTCCTTCTACTTTTCAGGTTATAAATTTCATATTGATCTGCTTCCAAGTTCATGGATTTTCTACCTCTTCTTCATGTAAACATTAAGGTTATGTAAAAAAAATTTTTTTCATCATTATACTTTTGTTTTAGAATTTTTTCAAGTTTTTATTTATCTTGTGATTATCTCTATTTATTCACTCATTACGCTCATGTTTTTCCTTAACTCTTGAAAAAAATTGCCTTTTTTTAATTATGCATACACACTACTTAAATACCTGTTAGCAAATTCCTGCACCATCTCAGTATAGTTTATGTTGATAGTTTTTGCTTTTGACTATGGGCTACTTCACAGTTTTCTTTTTCTTTGCACATCCAGATAATTTTTTTTTTTTTTGTATCTTGGTCATTGTAAAAACATATTATCAAGGTCCTGGATATTGCTTTAATTCAGAACTATTTATTTTTGTTATTTTTGGCAATTTGGTTACTGGATGATAACCTTGAACTTCATGGTAGAGCAAATTCTTTTTTTTTTTTGAGACAGAGCCTCAAGCTGTTGCCCTGGGTAGAGTGCTGTAGCATCATAGCTCACAGCAACCTCCAACTCCTGGGTTCAAGTGGTTCTCCTGCCTCCACCTCCCAAGTAGCTGGGACTATAGGTGCCTACCACAATGCCCAGATATATACATATATATATATTTATATGAATAATAAATATATATATTTATTACTATTATTTTTTTTGGTTGCAGCCGTCATTGTTGTTTGGCAGGCCTGGGCTGGATTTGAACCTGCCAGCTCAGGTGTATGTGGCTGGCACCTTAGCCACTTGAGCCATAGGCACTGAGTCAGAGCAAATTCTTTTATAAGTCTAACTTATTAAAACTCAATCAACCGCTCAACTCTGTGACGTCTGAGGCTTTCTTCAGAGCTAGTTTGATTTAGGCTTGGTTGGGGTAGGTCAGTGGTTGTCCTTAACGTAGAGTCAGGGCATTTTGTGTAAGGTTCAGGCTACCTTGTGTAAGCTGGAGGTCAGGGTTGTTGTGGAGGTGTTATGAATGTCTCCCCATTCTGGCTGGTCCAGAACCCCAGTGACCCCTAACAGTGCTTTTCTTTCATCCCCATGATGGAAACTTTCTCCTAAGCCTGAGGCTTAACAAACAAAAACTAATGGGAAGCCCCCACACAGATTTCCAACCAGAGGTTGATCTGGGTCTAATGTCCTATACTGCTAATTCCAGTGACTTCACATAATCAGGAGAATGAAATTAAGTTTGCATACTGAAGTAATTCAGACATCTCATTCCTTAATATTCACCCCAGACCCTTTTACACATGCCATCCTGGACTAGGCATAAGAATTAGTCACTGAGCATTATCTGTTCTGGACTATCTAGACCCATCACTGGGAGATTAAATAAATAATAGGTCAAGGGGAAAACTGTGAAATATTATGGACAATCAGAATTGATTAACCAATTGCATATTCCTACATTTATATAGCTCTTTTGAAAATAAGACGAAACAAGGCAGGGGTTTTTACACTCTGATAATGATGATATGCCATGAATGGAAGCATTTAACAATAACACCCAATATTAGTTATTTGAGACAAAATAACGCTATTATGTGAAATTGGTTACTTGAGATAAAATAACTCTACTATCCAACAATAGTAGAGATAAAATAAAAACATTATATTTAGCCCTAACACAGGGTCTCTTGATTTAACTGCATTGATTTGCCGAAAGTTTTTCTTCTTTTTATTTTGTCATGAGACTCTCAAAAGGATATGAATAGGAAGGAGGCTTCTAGATGGCAACTATTTGGCTTATATGTATTTATGAACTGGGATGTTTATTTGAAAGGCAGGCTAGGTTATTCCATATCAACAAATAATCCTCCAATTGCAGTGTCTTTGAAAATCAAAAGCTTAGTTCACTTGTAGCATTTGAGATACATAATCCAAACAGCTTGACGAGATGAATGCAAATTATCTAACAGAAGAAATATTGGACAAATAGCACTAAAAAATTATCAGACATTTTAGGTTTGGGATGCATATTTACTTTAAAGTATCTACTTTAAATCTATCAAAATTTCTATTGTTGACCATTCTAGAAAATAAAAATTATAAGTACTATTAGAAAAGTTTTTTCTAAGTTAGACTAAGCTCCAATATTACTTAGCTTCATAAAGTAGATTCGTGGTTCCTGCACAGAACCTCTGATTGAGAATCACATCAGGGGGGCCCTGGGAGCTTGTTTTGTAACATTCTATTATCATCATAAAGGCCCGATCCTATTTCCAGAATTTTGAGTAGAAAATTATCAAGTGAGAATAACTTAAAACTCAATTTCATAACAGGGGCAGTGAGTGCAAAGCAGTGTCAAAATAGCATCACTCATTTGGTGTGGAGAACCTCAAAATGAGACATTAGCCACAAACTGTGGAGGCTGTGAAGTCTTGACACTAATTCTGAATTGAAAAAAATACATGAGGAATCATCAGTGGCAAAGGCAGTACCACATTTAGAAAGATCCTTCCATGACCCAGCACCAGCGTGATTCTCAAAGAAAATTAACCCCCGAAAGATAAGCTCCTAGTCAAGATTACAGACAGATAGAGGCAAAGCCACCCTGAGGGAGGACAACAAACAGGGTGACTGTCACCCCAAGAACTATAATTGATAGAACACTGTGAAAGAGAAATTTGAACTAGCTTCTTAAATATACTGCATTGTACATGATAAAGGATGGAAAAAAGATGACACCAATGGGATATTTATAGGAATGGCTATAGCCTGAAAATCTGGCAATACCAATTGCGTGAAAAGATACGGAACAACAGGATCCTCATTCATCATTCCTGGGAATGTAAAATTGTAGTTATTTTGAAAGACAGTTCAACAGTCTGTCTGAAAACTAAACATAGATGCATTGTATCGTCGAACAGAAATTATAAGGAATACTTGGTATTTAGATCACACAGGGGTAGGAAAAAGAATAACCCTTCATGTCACAGGCAAAGGACATAAGCCCAGGAAACAAGCCCAAATCCATAAACAATGAGAAGCCTTTGCTAAGATTTTTAACTCATTCTATAACTTTTTCAGGATAAATTTGATATGCACAGGCACATAAAATTCACTTTCCAAGTTTTTCTTTTTTATTTATGATTTCTAGTGTAACCAAATTCTTAACTGGTTTGAAAAACAGGGACAGACCTTTGAGGTAACATGACAGCTAGAAAGAAAGGAAGGAAACTCCATAAAGAAGAGAGCAGTAGAATTGGAAACCCAAATTCTGTGGGCAAACCATCAAATCCCTGCCTGGCCCCTGAGGCCAAGAAGTCCATTTGAGGTGTAAGAACCTTGGAAATGTCCTCCTTAGGGAAAGCAAGTATAAAACAAAACAAAGAAAAAGAAGACAACATAAAGAAACTGAACTAAATAGTCTCTATAGGAACATTTTTACAAAATCACAAAACTACTAAAAATACAAATCAAAAGGGAAATACAACCCACTTCCAAGAGAACAGTTGCCAACGGAGGAGGGACAGAGAAAAGGCTGTTGCTCCAAGGAACACAGAAGAATTCTAAAGCATCTGTTCTTTTTTATTTTTTGTTTTTCATTTTTCTCACAGAAGGAAAAACAGCTTATTATGAGTCTTTTAAAAAGCTGCTTACATTTGCCATTTATTTATTTATTGCAATTTTTCGCTGGGGCTGGGTTTGAACCCACCACCTCGGCATATGGGGCCGGCACCCTACTCCTTTGAGCCACAGGGGCCACCCCATTTGCCATTTAATTTTTCATTTATCTTTGTTTCAATATATTTAGGGGTGCAAGTGGAGTTTTGTTACACATATATGTTGCATAATGGTGAAATCTAGGCCTTAGCTATACCTGTCACCTGAATAGTATATGTACATTATACCCAGTAGGTAATTTCCCTTTTTTCACCCTTCTCTAACTGTCCCCCCCCTTTGGATCCCCAATATTTATTATTACACTCTGTATGACCATGCAGACCCACAACTTAGCTCCGGCTTATAAAGTAAGAACATGCAGTGTTTGATTTCCCATTTCCATGTTATTTCACTTAGGTTAATGACCTTGGTGCTTCAAAAGATATTGTTCAATTTGTATATGGCTGAGCAGTATTCCATGGGATGTGGTAGACACATACACACCACATTTTATTTATTCAGTTATCAGTTGATTAACACTGAGATTTATCTCTTCATCTTTCTATTGTGATAAATATATGAGTGCAGGTGTCTTTTGGACATAATAACTTATTTTCCTCTGGGTGGGTACCCAGTAGAGGGATTGCTGGATCAATGATAAGTCTACTTTTCTTTGAGAAAGTTACATACTATTTTCGATAGAGGTTGTACTCATTCACATTCCCGTCAATAGTACATGAGCATTCTCTTTGCACTGCATCTATTAAAATAATGACCACTCTAATTGGAGTCAGATGGTATGGTTTTAATTTGTATTATCCTAGTGTTTCAATTTCTATCAAAATTGATATCATTTTTTCATAATCAAAGCAATCCTAAGTATTAAGAAAAAAACTGAAGTTATCACATTACCTGACATCATAACTACAAGTCTATAGTAACCAAAACAGCATGGTACTAATATAAAAATAGACAGATCAATAACACAAAATAGAGAACCCAGAAATAAAACCATATACTTACAACGAACTGATCTTCAACAAAGCAGAAGAAATTATATAGTGGGAAAGGAGACCCTATTCAGTAAATGGTGCTAGAAAAATTGCTGTACAATTTTTCCAGCACAAAACTATATCCCTGTCTCTCACCTTATACAAAAATTAACTCAAGTTGGATTAGACCCTTAAACATAATATCAGAAACTATAAAAATTCATCAATAAAGCACAGGAAAACTCTTTTGGGCACTGTCATAGGCAATGAATTTATAACTAAGACCCCAAAAGCAAATGCAACAAAAACAGAAATAAACATATGGGATTTAACTGAACTAAAGCATCTCTTCTTAACAGGTACAGTGTAATGGATATTCTGAGAGTGGGACTTGATTACCATGTGATCTATTCATACACCACAATTGCAACTCTACCCCATAAATTCATAGACAAATGTAACAAAGCCCCATCTATTATAACTATACTCAAGTAAATAAAGGTAAATATGTGTATAGAATAAACAAATATAAAATATATGCTTAGAGAAAATATTAAAAAAGGACATTATAGAACTTAAAAATATATTGTCTATGAAAAAACTGCACTGGGTTTACATGGAAACTAATAAAGAAGAAACTATATTGTTATAGTACTGGAGTCTGGGCGGTTGTCTCAGTGTGAGTAAAATTAGAGGAGGTAAAACATCTTTTGGGGATAGGAGAGATTCAGTGTGTTGCAAGGAAGAAACTACATGTCTTAGTGAGGGAAATTGTTGGTATTTTATCCACCAACAAGAGTGGAATCATGTATTACTGATTACGTAAGGAAGGGAAAAGAATGGCGACAATTAATAGTATAAAAAGAAAAACACAAAATAACATTTAAACCAGTGGTTCTCAATCTTCCTAATACTGCGGCTCCCGACCCACAGGTTTAGAACTGCTGATTTAAATGAACATGGGAAGAAGTAGAATAAGTAAAAACTATATCAAGCCTACAAAAATATAAGAAAAAAGAGTTTTTTTCTCTCCACATCCACGCCAGCATCTGTACCTTTCAGGATTTTGAGATGTGGGTTATTCTCACCGGAGTTAGAGGATATCTCAGGGTGATTTTATTTTGTATTTCTCTGACGATTGAGCGTGATGAACGATTTTTCACATGTTTATTGGACATTCATGTGCCTTCGTCAGAGAAGTTTTCATGCAAGTCTCTTGCCCAATTATAAAGGGGATTGTTTGCTATTTTCTTGTTGACTACTTTGAGTTCTTTGTAGATTCTGGTTATCAGCCCTTTGTCAGATTCATAGCATGCAAATATCTTCTCCTACTCTGAAGATTGTCAGCTCTAGTTGTTGTACCCTTAGCTCTGCAGAAGCTTTTTAGCTTGATCATGTCCCATTTATTGATTCTTGGTGTTGCTGCTATTGCCAAGGGGATCTTCTTCATAAATTCTTTCCCCAGGCTGGCAGTGTCAAGAGTTTTTCCCACACTTTCCTCTAGACTTTTTATTGTCTCTTGGTTTAAATTTAAATCTTGTATACATCCTTTATGGGAAAAAATATGAAGAATCCTCAAAAAGCCAACAGTAGAACTTCTCTTTGATCCCATAATCCCATTACTAGGTATCTACCCAGAAAAAAAAAAGAAATCATTTTACCATAAGGAAATTTGCATTAGAATATTCATGCAGCTCAATTCACAATCGTCAACACATGGAATCAACCCGAATGCCCATCAACACACAAGTGGATTAATAAACTATAGTATATTTAAACCATGGAATATTATTTAACCACAAAAAGATGAAGACATTTCATTATTTGTATTAACCTGAATAGAGTTGGAACACATATTCTTCTTAGTAAAGTATCACAAGAATGGAAAAGAAAGTATCCAGTGTACTCGGTACTAATATGAAGCCAATAGGTAAAAAACTACACTCCTCCATGACAGAAAAACACAATTATATCTAAGTGTGGGGGATGAGGAAGGGGGATTGGTAAGCTCTCTCACCTAAGTGCACAATGTAAGGGTATACAGCACAGCCCCTGAGGAAAAGAATCAACTACAACTTGAACTTAACCTTAAAAACACAGTATTTAACCTAGTCATTTGTACCCTCATATTAATGTGAATTAAAAAAAAAAAGAACACCAAATTAAGTAATAAACATACAGCAAGCTAATAGAAAAAAATGTGTCAACTTAAGTGAACTTAACCCGTTAGAATTAGAACTATAGTCCTCCACCCCCAGGCTGAAGACTTGTTCCTAGCCTGTCAGGAACCAAGCCACGCAGCTAGAGCTGAGCTGTGGTAAGTGAGCAAAACTTCATCTGTACTTTCAGCAGCTCCCTCGCTCGCATCACCACCTGAGCTCTGCCTCATGTCAGGTCAGTAGTGGCTTTAGATTCTCACAGGAGTTTTAACCCTTCTGTAAACAGCACGTGTGCAGGATCTAAGCCGCACAATCCTTATGAGAATCTAAGGCCTGATGCTCTGAGGTTGAGTGGACGTGGAGATGCAGGGACTGGGAAGTGGCTACATACACGGGATAGGACAGTCTAGTTGCAGGAAAACAAGCTCAGGGCTCACACTGATTCTGCATTATGGTGAGTTATATAATTATTTCGTTATATATTACAATGTAATAGTAATAGAAATAAACTGCACAATAAATGCAACGTGCGCACCTCCTACTTTGAGAACAGAAACAACTTCTGGCATTTTGGTTCTCCTAGGACTGTTTGAGGAAAATCGTGCACCAAAGTTCAGCTTCCTTTTGTTCAGAAGGGGTAGTGTGTCATAACAAGCCTTTAATATTCATTAATCAAAATCAACAGACAAATACATATTATGCACAGTAAATGCATCTGCACATATTTTATCACATATGCCGTCACCGATTCCCATAGTGGCCGTTACTTAATCTACGGAAATCACGCCAAAGTAAATACCCAAAAGTCACATCAGAATTAACGTTCTTGTCTTTGCTGCCAAATTTAAAGGGTAAATGTTTAAATTAAAGGTAAAATTTTCTTGGTTTTAGAGAGAGGAAAATGTCAGACTCTATAACCAACTGGAAGGGCATCAACTAATTCACATAGTTGATGTGAATTTTTTAGTTTTCAATTTACTATTTTTCTAGTTTTCCTTTTCATAGTTTCCCTTCGAGGTAGAACACAAATTCAGGATGTGCTTTCCTTTACAAAGGAGATAGATGTGTGCATTTTTAGTCAAAAATGATTGTGAATTTTATGTCCTATGGTAGTGAATAAGAGTTTATGAGGAGTCATGAATAATATCTCAAGAATGCAACTCAGGCAACTAAGTCAAAGGCCTGGGTAATAAAAATTTGCAGAACAGATGCCTACTGGTCTATATAGGAATCTGGAGTATGGTTGTGACTCCTTCAGCTACTTGTTTTAACCTACCTTCTAGAATATTTAGCTAAACATTTATTAAATAGAAAGCGTGCTCTAGTGGCAAATAGGAGACAGTCAAAGCTTTGCCAGTTAAATTACGTGTATGACTGCAGGACCCTTTAATGCCCTTTAATGCCATATGATAGCAGGTAAATGCCTACGGGATTCTGAAGGTATATAAGAAATAAATTTTAGGCATACGAGACAGTAATTAAATTGATCTATTTAAAAATTTCTGACATTGATTGTGTGTGAATTTTATTTTTAAAAATCTGTGCTCACCGTCTTGAATGATCACTGAGTGCATTGTTGTGGCTTCCTGCTGCTTTGATTGACTATCCACGGTCAGCAGGGCTTAGCCAGTCCTCCGTGCATAAATCATGCCATAAAGTAGCCCTACAAGGGAGCCATCTGAGTCTCCTCCGTTTTTCATATTTCTATCATACTCAACTATTTCTAGCCTTAGGTGGTTTTCTTGTCAAGAAAGTCAGGCTGGTGTTTTATTAGTTTGTTCTGGTGCCTTCAAGTGTTATTTTATCTTTTATGCTCCGTGCATTTCCTTTAGGACGTATGACACAATTTAGTAAAGGAAATACTGAAAAATAATTTATTTGTAAACTACTTTTGAAGGGCAGGGAAAAATCAGCTATGGCTGTCATTTAGAGTCTTGTATCATAAAATCCTGCAAGGATTCCGTATTTACTTAGTCTTCCAATTTTATAAACCTTTCGTTTGACTTGATATTTTTTTCTTTCTCAGTGAGTTAAAATGTGGGGTGAAATTGATATCTATGTATCAATTCTTGTTAGAGGGCTTATTGAAAAAAATGTAGATGTTACCGAATCCATGTATGGAATTTAGGCCCACACACATGGATGTGACTTTCTGAAAACAATGCATGTCAGAAAGAGGACAGAGTTAGAACTAGAATTTAGACCTGACTATTCTTGATCTGGTGTTGCTTCTAATGCACGTTTAGTTCTTTGATTCTCTTATAGCAAGTTGTACATTGGCATGCTGGTGTTCCCACGGAACTCATATGTCAGAAACATTCATAATGCGATCATATTAAGAGGTGGGAACTTTAAAAGGTGATGCAGTCATGAGAGTTCGGCTCCCATGAATAGAATTAGTGCAGAGGTTGGGGGGAGACTTCTGTCCCCCTCTGCCATGTGAGGACACAAGGAAGGTGACACTTAAGAGAAATGGGCCCCCACAAGATGCAAAATGTTCTGGCTTCTTGATCATCCTCTAGACTTATGAGGAATAAATTTCTGTTGCTGATATTTCCCCAGCCTGAAGTATTTTGTTATAGCAGGCAGAAGTCTAAAATCCATGTGCACGTACACTGACTATCCCATGGCTGACGCTAAAGTCAACAGGAACGGAATCACATGACGAGGCTTCTGGAATGGGATGGTAGGTGTATCACTAGATCCTGCCCACATCCTAACCCCCGAACCCGTGCATATGTTATGGTGCACAACAGCGGGGAGCGGGGTGTTAAGGTGGCAAATGGAATTACTGTTGGTAATCAGAGGAAAACAGGGTCTCACTATGTTACCAAGGCTACTCTTGAACTCCTAGCCTCAAGCAATCCTTCTGCCTCAACTTCCCAAAATGCTGGGATTATAGGTTTGAGCCACTGCACTCAGCCTGTTTCAATAATTTTAAAAAATTATTTCTAACTTATCATTTTAGATTATTACAAAATTTGTGAATGCACACACAAATTCTTAGTCTCATAATTGTTACATTATAGCCATGCAACTCCATAGGGCTGTATATCCTAAAGAAATTCTATAATCAGTTTGTATCTTCTTTTGTAAGCATTAGACTTTAACATTTTTGATACTTCATTAACGTTTTATTGAGAAATTTGAATTTATTCCATAGTATTCACTTCCCTCAGAAAAATTCTGTAAGAGAATTATTATATCACACAGTGTTTTTTAAGAAAACTTTTTAATCTATAAGGATATATGATATAAAATGCTTTAAATGAGCACATTACTAGTTATTCACCCTTAGTAATTTGAACGTCCTTGAAAAGGTTCAATTCTAGTAATGATATACAAGAGAACTCTTTTTGTTTGTTGACAATGAGAAACTTAGCATACTAAACTATAGCTACTAAATAAAAGGAACAATGGCATGTAATAATTGTTGAGTTACTATAATCCAGTTTAGGGTCAAGCTTTGAAAAAATGATATTGGCTGAATGCTACCTAAGTGAACGTTTATGAGTTTCTGGACAGTTAAAGGTGGCCTAGTGACTCTTGCCACTTTTACCTAGTTTTCTGCCTTCAAATTATTTAAGAAGAGAATTTCTTTTTTTTTTTTTTTAATTAAATCATAGTTGTGTACATTGATATGATCATGGGGCATCATACCCTAGTTTCATAGACCGTTTGACACATTTTCATCACTCTTGTAAGATAGATGCACCACAGGTGTAATCCCAGCAATCCCCCTCCGTCTACCCACTCCCCCTCCCTCTTCCCCCCCCTCCCCTCCCTTTCCCCCTTTCCCCTATTCTTAGGTTGTAACTGGGTTATAGCTTTCATGTGAAAGTCCTAAATTAGTTTCATAGTAGGACTGAGTACATTGGGTACTTTTTCTTCCATTCTTGAGATACTTTAAGGAGAATGAGTCATCAAAGTGGAGAGTTAAAAACCTAGGGCAAGAAAGCTTTCACTCCGCTCTCTCCTTGCCCTGGGAGAAAGGAGCGGGCAAACGCATTCAGCTCAAAGAAAGGGTTTTACGAGGCACAGTCAGCGAGACCAGTGTTCCTGCAAATGAAGACAGGCATCTCTGTGCTGGCTGGAAGCCTGATTCATGCCTGGATGGTTTTCCATATTTTCCCATGATGGTGAAGCCAAGAGCTGACCCCTTTGAGCACAAGCCAAATGCCAGCGATTACCAAGTAATGGTGCATAAGATTCCCAGGAGCTGGATGAATACTGAAGCCAGTGGTCAGGCTTGAAGCATTTGTGGGTCGCTGCCTAAGAGGGCTTCTGGAGAGGCTGAAAAGCAAAATAATGGCGGGATAGATACCTGATGAAAGAGTGAGTTGAAAACAAAAGATTAGACACAATTTGTTTCTCATGCCTGAGAGCCATGTACGCCCTGAGGCGCTCCCACGGGGTGGCTCTGAAGCTCAGTCTACACCCTGGGCAACAGAGCAGGAATGCGCAGGCCTGCTGGCAGGTCGCAGGTGCTGGAAGGTCGGGCTGTCTAACAGAGCTGCAACTAAACCAGCCGGGGTGGCAGGCGCTTCCCACTTTAACTTGTCTTCCATTTCTAGGAGTGGAGGAGCAAGCAACAGGGCTGTGGGCCATGAGTGAGGCAGGGGATGGAGAAATGAAGGAGATTGGAAACCTTAAGTAATGGGTCATCCTGCCTCCTTCCCCCTGAGTCTCAGGGTCCCAGGAAAGACAGTGAAAGGATCAGGCCATGAGCAGTGGAAGAAAGAAAGAAATTGATCTGAGTCTAAAATTTTGGGTTGGCCACTATCTAAAAAAGCAACTACCGAGGGTGCCAAAACTATGAATAGACAGTTTAAGAAAGGAAAAAATCTGTCATAAATTTGGAATACTCAAGTCACGTTCGACTTCTGCAATGACAAGAGGTGCTCAACGTGACTTGTGTTCATCTTTTGTAATTGGTCTATATTATTACAATTTTAATATAGATTTTTTTCCTTTCTTAAAATGTGTATGCATTTTATCACCTCTGTATATTTATAGATAAAAATGACTTGATGGCTAAGGTTGGGGGTGAGCAATCTGACCAATCATCTGTGCAGGTCGAATGCTACTTGAAGTTATACCTCCTGCCCATTTTTTAATTGATCATTTATATACAGATAACTAGACGATACCCTGAATATTTGGATTCATTAATTATAGGGAAAACTCCAGAATTTGTATCTTTAAATGCTCACATCAGAGAATATGTTAATCTTAAGTCTAACATAAGAATCTCAGTTAATGGAAAAACACTGTAAACCTCTCCACCAAAGCCATGAACAGGACAGGGAATCAATCATTTCTCAGTTAACATTGCCAGAGAAGAGTGGCAGAGAGACACATTAATAGAAACGGTAATTTTAGTGGGTTAGGCTTTTAAATTTTGGCCCTCCAAAAAGTGTGTCCAACACCCAACCTTTAGCACCTGTGCACATGACCTTTGGAAATGGCGTCTTTGTGGCGAGAACTAAGGTAAAAATTGAAATGGATCATAGTAGGTTAGGGTGGGCCTTATATCCAATAAGAATGACATTGTATACGTAGGAAAACAATATTAACAATCTGAGGTTAAAATGTGAAATGTTAACCCCAACTTGAAGTTGTTTGGGGAGAGAATAAAAATAATTTCAAGAGATATTAAATAATTGCACTTCAATGTGAGTTTGTGTTAATATTCTTTCAATAGTTCATGGTTAATCAGAAAAAATGTATAGGTTTATGTCTCATTTTAGAATAAGGGTAACTTTTAGTAGGAATAAAATGGGATATTTTCCATATCAGTTGATGACAAAGGAAGCTTTTTAAATATATCAATATGACAAAATAAGAGCAGTTGGAATCAGATAGAGATGATCACAGGACTTTGCCTTAAACCCTCAGTTACCCCCCACCCAGTTGTCATCTGTAAAATGAGCATAAAATTTATATATATATTCAAAAATATTTTAAATAGTACATTAGAATATATGTTAACACCTTACCTAATGTCCATCTCCTGCCATTTTCTTACTTTTTCATGGAAATAATGCTTTCTAATAGCACATGATATTTTCTGTTCTATTTTCTTTTGCCACAGGGAGGGGATAAAGGCGGGGGGGGGGCGGGGGGGAGTTGGTAACATGTAAAAACACAAAGACCAGTCTCCAGGGGATTGTGGAAAGACTTTTGCTTTCCTTCTCAAAGGAGAAATTCCACCTTGAAAGTCGTCCCTGCAGCCATGTGTGCCACGAGGGAACAGGTAGGATTACTGACCCTGATCCTTAACTATTGAACCAGCATCAGCAGCTGTCTGTATCTGGGCTTCTGATTAGGTGATAAAATGAAACTTTAGCATGTTTACATCTAAGCTGTGTCAGCTGGGTATCGCTGAATACATTTCTGACTGCTATTCAAGTGAAAATATATGTAGCATTGAGCCTGATAAATAGTCCTTGATGTCATTGTTGCTATTATAAACTATATAAAATAGGAAAAAATAAAAAAGGTAGAATGTATAGGTTAAGGTTATTTATTAAAAAGACAAAGTACTTTAGTAGGAAACTCTAAGAAAAGGAGAATAAAATCTCATTCTAAAGGATAAATACTTTGAATTTGAAAAAAAAAAACAAACAAAACAAAAAAAAAAACTTTACCCAACACATTAAAGAGATTAATAAAAAAGAGAGGCTGGGCACAGTGGCTCATACCTGTAATCCTAGCACTTTGAGAGGCTGAGGCAGGATTAGCATTTGGGACCAGGAGGTCCATACCAGCGTTAACAGGAGTGAGACTCCATCTCTCCACCAAAGGTGGCATGTGCCTCTGGTCCCATCTACTCAGGAGGCTGAAACAGGATGATTGCTTAAGCCCAGGAGTTCAAGGCTGCAGTGAACTATGATGAAGCCCCTACACTCCAGCCTGGGGGCAACAGTGTAAGACCTTGTCTCACAAGAAGGAAAGAAGGAAGAAAGGAAGAAAGGAAGGAAGGAAGGAAAGAAGGAAAAATACAAGTTAATTATCATCATCAAAAAATAGAAGTTAATGTATCAGAATTCAAAGTATACATAGTTTGATTTAGCAAGTACTTTATTTTAATTATCCCTTTTTTAAAAAACTAGGCAAACATATATGTAGACATAGTTATATTATAATTATATAATTCATAATATAATTGTGAATATCATTATAAAATATTGGAAGGAAACTAATTTCAATTACTTAAAGATACCAAAAATTTAGAATCCATATAATAGTAGACTTTTTAATTCAAATATAATGTATATCTATGTTTATTGGTTTATAAAAATGAACATAATGCTTCTGAGTTATATTCAACATGAAAAGCATATTTCCTTTATGTAAAATTGTAGAAACATATCTGGGACAATAATCAAAACATTAAAGATTATTTGTCTAATAAAAAATTTGTTGGTATTTTAATCTTATATTTTTCTGCATTACTTTAATTCTACCAATTCTTTTATTGGTATCATTACAATAAAAGTAAACTTTTTAATATTTTTTATCTATAAAAAGATGGTAATAAATGATAATTACAGAAATGCATGAAAAATCCAAACAAAATAGTAATTTAAATTGATAATATAGAACTAAAGATATTAAAATATTTCATGTTAAAATAAAATATAACATGTATAAGGAAGAAGGAAATAACATATTAACTCTTCCTTCCTGCACCCCTCACTGAAGTTAACATGTCCAAAAAAAAAGAAGAAGAATTGGAACCATGATAACTAAAGAAAAAATAAAGATAGAAACAAATCAGGAAAAACAGTAATGAGGTCAGAGAATGTGCAGTATAAATCCTATTTTATGCCACATAAGACATTATTATATAAGGAACAGTCCAGAACTACAAGATTTTAATAAATAATATCTACTGTGCTATATGTTAACATTAGATAATAATATCTTTATACTAAAATGGGTCTTAAGTGCCTATGGTGTTTAATGTGTTTTAAATATGATGAAATTACAATGCTACTACAAAATACCTAGAAAACTCAGAACAAATTGAAAAACAAAAGCAAAACATCCATTTGTGCCAGTACCATGCTGTTTTGATCACTATTGATTTATAGTATAGTCTGAGGTCTGATAGCATGATTCCTCCTGCTTAGTTTTTATTGCTGAGTAATGTTTTGGCTATTCGAGTTTTTTTCTGATTCCATATAAAACGAAGTATTATTTTTTCAAGATCTTTAAAATATGACAGTGGGGCTTTAATAGAGATTGCATTAAAATTGTATATTGCTTTGGGTAGTATGGACATTTTAACAATGTTGATTCTTCCCAGCCATGAACATGGTATGTTTTTCCATTTGTTAACATTTTCAGCTATTTCTTTTCTTAGTGTTTCATAGTCTCTTTATAGAGATCTTTCACGTCCTTTGTTAGATAAACTCCCAAATATTTCATCTTCTTTGGCACTACTGTGAATGGAATAGAGTCCTTAACTGTTTTTTCAAATTGACTATTGTTGGTATATATAAAGGCTACTGATTTATGAATGTTGATTTTGTAACCTGAGATGCTGCTGTATTCCTTGATCACTTCTAAGAGTTTTGTAGTAGAATCCCTGGTGTTTTCCAGATACGCAATTATATCATCTGCGAAGAGCAATAGTTTGATCTCTTCTGATGTGAAGGCCTCTTAGGTCTGTCCAACAGGACTGCCCCACAGCCTGAACAAACTGAAGGCACCAGG
>CAUYPK010110665.1:0-51560 GCA_963574355.1 Loris lydekkerianus | reverse complement strand
GAAATGGGGCTTGGGCAAGTCCCCCGGCCCGTTTTTTTTTTGGGATAAAAATGAAAACCACACCTTCCCCCCCCCCCCCCCACATACACCTGGGGACTTTGGAAATGGGCTACTTCCTGTGGCTTTGGTTAATTTGTTTTTGATTCTCTGCCTTTTTTGTAACCGAATAGTATTTTCTTATGACTAAGTTGATTGTGTTTGCTAGTGTAATTAGGAATAATCATTAAAACAATACAGTGAGAAAGGAAGGAAACTTTTCTACTTCCTTCCTCCCAGAACACAAATGGAATCCTGGCCATGCTGGATGAGGAGTGCCTGAGGCCTGGCACGGTCACCGACGAGACCTTCCTCGAAAAGCTGAACCAGGTCTGCGCCACCCATCAGCACTTCGAGAGCAGGATGAGCAAGTGCTCTCGGTTCCTCAATGACACGTCTCTGCCTCACAGCTGCTTCAGAATCCAGCATTATGCCGGCAAGGTATGGGGCAACAGCGGGCGCCACGCCAGAGCCAGGCCTGCCGAGTTTGTCCTCAGAGGAGACAGGTGCCTGTGCCATAGAGATGGGTGTTCTCGGTAAATGCTTGAACTTGAGAGGACCAATGGAGCTCTAAGATAGTTGAATCAATAAATGTTCAATCGAACTAGAATCTTATTAATATGGACAACTGAAAGCAAAGCAAAAAAATGGTTTTAAAAATAAAATCAACTTTTAAAAATTGATTTTATTATTTTCAAGCTACACGCTATCCTATAAAAAACTCAATACTATTAAAGAAGATTTATCAGTAAAAATTAGAAGTCACTGAAAGCTTACTATAAGGTTTTAAAAGCACAGCCACTTAGCAAATAGGATGAATTCTTAGAATGAAATTTTGAAATGGCACTGGGGGAAATACTACGTCTTCAGGAAAGCACTTAAAATCAATTTGGGGGAATTGATTTTATATCATCTAATATACGAAGAAAATGTTAAAAGCAATCTTGACAAAATATTAATTTAGAATCTTAAACAATTGTTGGTTATAGCTAATACTTCCTTTCTGATGAAATTGCAAACTTAAAAGGGAAAAAATTTTAATGATGTATCTGTAAATATGTATTACCTGAATTACCTTTAATTTCAAAATATTTAAGCATGGTACATCTTTTCTATTAACCTATGTTATTAAAAGATACATTTCTGATGAATTTCTCGGCTGTTTCAGGATATCTGTGAAAATGTTAGTGTTATTTCTGTCCCCCCTGCCTGCTTTTAAACAGACTAGAACTGGCACATGAGAACTAAAAATTAAAACCCTCAAAATATGATCAAATGCCAAAATAATCCAAAATCCTTGGAAAATGTTGTGATAACATTTTTGGAGTTTATTCTTGCAAATCCTGAATGGTAATAGAATTTATTTTGATCTTGTCTGTGATTTAGACAGATGGAATTTAAAGTTGGAGGTGAATTCGATTAGAGTGTGACTTATATGTTGGGGATTTTTGATAGTGAAGGAAGGGGCTGCAATGTAGATGGTCTTGGAATATTTTTAACAGTTGTTTGATACCATAGTGTGCAGTGTGCCAACGTTGAGTTCTGCAATGCTGCTTTTAGGTGCTATACCAGGTGGAAGGATTTGTTGACAAAAACAACGACCTTCTGTATCGAGACCTGTCCCAAGCTATGTGGAAGGCCAGCCACGCCCTCATCAAGTCTTTATTCCCCGAAGGGAATCCTGCCAAGATCAACCTGAAACGGCCGCCTACTGCAGGCTCACAGTTCAAGGCATCTGTGGCCACTCTGATGAAAAACCTACAGACCAAGAACCCAAACTATATTAGGTATTTCTGGAATGTTAAATTCTTTGACGGTTCAAATGTGAGAGCACTCTGAAGGACTATCGTGTTCCTCTTCACTGTGGCCCAAGCAGAGGGTAACTAATGTACTTACAGATCAAATAATATCTAGGGTTGGCTTAGAAAATTTTCTACTGTCCTTTCTGTTAAAATAAAGTTAAAAATAAGAAAAAATCTTACTTAATGAAGCTCAGTAGTTGGTATCTTGGGGTTTTCAACTTTCTGTATGTTTAATTTTTTTCTTTCTAATGACACATTAAGAAACAAAATATAAATCTTTTTTCTGGTCAGGTTTTTCAGAAAGCTCTTTTGTTGGTTTCATTTTGGATTCTTGTTATATTAACTTAGAGGAACGCATTGAAACAAGTAGAGCTTTAGTTATGTCTCTGGTGCTTATTAGGAGATAATGCACCTCTTTCTCCCCAGTGATAGGGAGAAAGTAATGCTTTCTAAAAATGATCTGAATTGTTTTCAGAACAATAGAAGATCTTCTTAAAAACCTGATCTTAGGCTGGGTACAGTGGCTCAAACCTATAAACCTAGCACTCTGTTAGGTCATGACGAAAGGATCCCTGGAGCTTAGGCGTTTGAGACCAGCCTGAACAAGAGCAAGACCCTGTTTCTACTAAAAATTGAGAAAATTAGTCAGGTGTGGTGGCAGATGCCTGTAGTCCCAGCTACTCAGGAGGCTGAGGCAGGAGGATCTCTTAAGCCCAGGAGTTTGAGATTGCTGTGAGCTAGGCTGACACCATGGCACTCTACCCTGGGCAACAGGGGGAGAATCTGTCTCACAACAAACAAACAAAAAATGTATCTTTTTTTTCCTACTTCTAAGGCATCTTACACATAACTATCTGAAGATTCAGTAAAGACTAACTAGTATTAGAGTTTGTTTTGTGTATTTGGTGAGCTAGATAATAGGAGATATGTGTCTCATGGGTCAGATTTCATAGACCACGCCCATGTCCACAAATACCTTCTATAGTTGTCTTTGAAAATCCAGCTATGAGGAAACTAGAGTGGAAAACATTTTTTGCTTGTCTTGATATAATAAATATAAATTTTTTATATTAGTAGATATATAAGTAGGCAAAATCTCCTGGTTTGATTGCAGTCTGATTAGAATATATATTGAGAAAAGATGCTAGTTTCAAAAAAGGAACAAAGAAACAAAACTGCTAAATGAGGCAGGCACCAGTGGCTCATACATATAATCATGGCACTTTGGGAGGCCAAGGCAAGAGGTTCATTTGAGCACAGGAGTTTGACACCAACCTGGGCAACATAGCAAGACCCCATCTCTATAAAAAACAAAAATAATTACCTGGTAATATTTGGTGGTAGCACTTGCCTATAGTTCCAGCTACCCAGAGGCTGAGGCAGGAGGATCACTTCAAGCCCAGGATTTAGAACCTGCAGTGAGCCATGATCATGCCACTATACTCCAGCCTGGTCAGCAGAATGATGCCTTGTCTCAAGAAAAACCCAAAAAAACAACAACCCATGAAACATTCTGTGATTAGTTGCTTTTGTTATCCCAATTGAGTGAATTCCTTTTTTGCATTATACTGTGTTTTATTGAGTCTTCATTTACATGAAATAACGTGCACAGATCTTAAGTGAACAGTTCAATTAATTTTTTAATTATTATATACACTTTTTGGTAGTTTACCAGCCAGGTCAAAACATAAAACATTTCGATCACCTTAGAAAGTTCCTTTATTTTGCCTCCATTTTCTTTCTTTTTTTTTTTTTTTATTATTAAATCATACATATACACATAGATCATGAATACATTTATGCATATGTGGGGTACAATGTGTTGATTTTTTTATACAATCTGTTGTGCTTACATCAAAGCAATCAACAGCTTTTGCCTCATTTACTTGATTATTGTGTTAGGACATTTATGTTCTACACTTGACGGTTTTGACTTGTACCCTTGCAATATGCTCCTTAGGTGTGGTCCTGCCTTTTATCTTCCCTCTATTAAACCTCCTCCCGCCCCTCCCTTCCCACTCCAATTCTCTCCTTCATCCTGGGCTATACTTGTGTTCTATCTTTCATAAGAAAGTGTGAGTAAATATAAGTTGGTTTCATAGAAGTACGGAGTACATTGGATACTTTTTCCTCCATTCTTGAGATACTTTGTTTGGGAGAATATGTTCCAGGTCCTTCCATGTAAACATAAAAGAGGTAAAGTCTCCATCTTTTTTAAGGCTGCATAGTATTCCATGGTATACATATACCACAATTTATTAATCCATTCATGGGTTGATGGTTTGCCTCCATTTTCATTTATGTCTTCTCTAAGAAATCTCAGTATATGCTAAGGTTATGAATATGTTATCATATACATGTGTTTTCTCCTAGAGCTTTGTAGTTTCAGATTTCCTATGTAGGCCTATTTTTCCCCATATAGATATCCTGTTGCTCTGCCACCATATATTGAAAAGAAAATAATCTATTTTTTCATTCATGTGCCTTGCTGTCTTCATGATCAGTTGAATGTATTTGTAGGGGTCTGAATGGGTATGTTTCATTGATCTCCTTGTCTATCTTTATTTAAGCCCAAGAGTGGACATTATTTTTATAAATGGTAAAATGAAAAGCATAAAGCCAAAGCTAAATTAGGTAAAGATGTAATTTTTCTTATCTTATACGTGTGTGTGTGTCAATGTATGTAATTTATTTGACAGTTGTAGTTAGGTAGCCATAATTGTGACTGTCTAACAGTCGTAGTAAAATTGAAATTCTCAAGTAACCTTTTGCTTCTGCAATTACAAGAGGTGCTCAAATATGACTAATATTGAGTATTACAGTTTGAATTCAGTTTCTTCCTTTCTTAAAATGTGTATACATTTTTTGGCACCCTCTGTATTAGCACACAGGGATTGCTGTACATGATCCAGAACAATGACTTAAACAAAACTGACATTTATTTCTTATGTAACTTCTGAGTGTAAGGACTCCAGAGCTAACAGGACAGCCCCTTTTATTTTGTGATTCTGCCATTTCTCAGGTGTTTTCCCCACCTAGATGGTTAAAGATGGCTGTCTACCCTGTCAACATGTACAGCCAGCAATAAATTAAAGAAGACCAAGGCTCGTCCTTTCCTTTAAGGACACAGACTAGAATCTACAGATTCCTTTTTCTGGGAGACTAGTAGTGGTCAGATTTTGCTCACGTGGCCACACTCACTTCCAAAGGAGGCTGGGAAATGTAGTCTTCCCCTGGCGGCAAAGTGCTCTGGTTAAAAAAGGAGAACGGACATAGGGAGGCAACAGCGATTTTTATCTTTTCACAGAGGTATTGTATATATAAAGTGCATGGACCTTATGTTTCACCGTGTTGAGTTTTCACATAAGCATGCACTTGTGTTGCCCCATCCAGACCAAGATATAAAACATTTCCATCATTCCAGAAGGTTCCCTGTGTCTGTTCCATGTATGTCCCCACTGCTGCCCCTCCCCAGAGGTCAGAGCAATACTGATTGCTAACCACAGATTAGTTTTGCTTGAACTTCATATAAATGGAATATGCTCTTTTGTCAGTTTGTTTCAACTAATGAAATATTAGTGATACTCATACGTGTTGTTATATACAGGGTGGACATAAAGTCTGTGTGCAGTTTAAAATAGTTTACTAGTCCCTGTATATTAGTAGTTTGTTCTTTTTTTTAAAAAAAACTGCTGTATATGCAGTACTGTATTTAATTTTAGGTTGGTGTAAAAATGATGGGGAAAATTTCAAAAGAAATAACTAGGTTTCCCCAGAATAACAAATTATTTTACTAAGAAACAATTATTATATGAAACTTTGTTAAAACATGGGCAGTTAAATCTATAAGAGGGAGTTTAAAACTTAAAAGCTTTGTTGTTTCTTAGGTGTATCAAACCAAATGATAAAAAAGCAGCACACATCTTCAATGAAGCTCTGGTGTGTCATCAGATCAGGTACCTGGGCCTTCTGGAGAACGTCCGAGTGAGAAGGGCAGGCTATGCCTTCAGGCAGGCCTATGAACCTTGCCTAGAAAGATACAAAATGCTTTGTAAACAAACATGGCCTCATTGGAAAGGACCAGCAAGGTAAGAAATTCATTGACTATACTTAATAATGAATATTTAATGTATACAAGTTACATGTTTTTTCCCCCTGTGCTGTTAGGCAAACCAGAATTCTATGAAAAATTGGGTGTAACCTGTTTTGGACCCTCTTCTATTAGGATATCATTTTGTGTTAATTCTTGATTAATTTTAGAGGTCTGGATTTTCTCAGTGTCAAAGTAGGACTTATGGAATCCACATCTGGAACTTGTATGCTGATGCAGTGTTTAAAATATGCCTGTATAGCTCGGTGCGCGTAGATCAGTGGTTAGGGCACTGGCCATATACACCGGGGCTGGCAGGTTCGAACCTGGCCTGGGCCTACTAAACAATAATGACAACAACAACAACAACAACAACAAAAAATAACTGGGAATTGTGGCAGGCGCCTGTAGTCCCAGCTACTTGGGAGGCTGAAGCAAGAGAATCGCTTAAGCCAGTGGTTCTCAACCTTCCTAATGCCACGACCCTTTAATACAGTTCCTCATGTTGTGGTGACCCCCAACCATAAAATTATTTCCATTGCTACTTCAAAAATAATTTATGGCTGGGAGTCACCACAACATGAGGAACTGTATTAAAGGGTTGCGGCATTAGGAAGGTTGAGAACCACTGGCTTAAGCCCAAGAGTTGGAAGTAGCTGTGAGCTGTGATGCCACTGTACTCTACTGTGTAATAGGCAATGTAATAGGACTCTGTCTCAAAAAAACCCCAAGCAAACAATAAAATATGTTCGTAGGAGGTAATTTATAATTTATATTTGTGTAGAATCATGGAAGGGTGAAGTTAGAGGCACATGGGATTACCTCTCTGAGCTTGTTGCTTTTCCCAGGAGGAATTTACCTTAGAGATAGCCAGTGCTAGTGGTAAAGGTCTCACTTTTGCCTGATCTGTTCTAGTTGAGAAGTAAATAACAGGATCAGAGAAGATGCCAGTGGCAGCGGTGCTGATAGGATAGCTGGGGTGGAAGAGCAGGGCTGTAAGGCTTTCACTGGTCTGCCCTGAATTGCTCTTACCCATATAGTCTCACACAGAGGGCTGGAATACTGCATGCTGGTCCAGAGGAGCGTCACCATGCCCTGTGAGCTCCCTGCACGCAGAGAGAGCTTTGGTGCTGGCAGGCAGCTGCCGCAGGAGAGAAATCCAACCTTGCCAATCTGGTGACCTAACTTCTGCTCTCTGCAGGCTATAGAAACTCTCCTGAATGCTATAGGATTAACATGCTTATTTCATGGACCTGGATGGAAGCTTAGGGACTTTGATTTCACATGGAGGTACTTGTGTTGCCTCCACATTCTCAGGGGACCCCACCTTTCACAAGAACATCCACAGTATGAAGAGGCCCACTCTGCATTATAAGATATAGAAACTTCCAACATACGGTGTGGTCTGCAATGCCTAATAATGTTGGCTCCGGGTACTGTTCTAGTTCCCACTGCTAATTATCAGGGTATTATGATAAGCACACACCACACTGCAGAACGTGTATTTACTTCCTGCCCTGCACCTTGTCCACTGTGGTGGAGCGAAGTTTAGTTTTAGAAAGCCAGGATCTGCCGTGTAGAAGTCAGAGGCAAGTCCAGGCCTTGCTCCTGCCATGTAAGGACCACATTCTTTAGCATCCCGTTGGTTTGTGCTTAGCACACTCTCGGGCAGGACTCATGTCTGAAATGTTTTCAAGAATTTACTGAGTGGGTTCTGAGTTTATTGCATACACTTCTAGTCCTGGTTGGTACATCACTATGGCTATATTTGATAAAAGTGTAATTGTCTCTACTAATATAATCCAGAAAGTGGCTTCACTACCCTATTTTTTTAGAGTACATAGTTCTGAACCTTTTTAATATTGACCAGATTTGGTTTAATTTATGGAACTCAGTCCTGAAAATTCTTTGGTAGCAGTTGTACTTGGAAATGTAGCTATTTTTTTTATACCACAGAGAACTCGATATCATGATAACTGTAAAAAAGCTGTTGTACTTGGAAATGAAGCTTTTTTTTTTTTAATAACACAGAGAACCTGATATCATGATAAAAGCTAAGATAAAACTATTTTTGTAGTTTAGAACATTCACTTTTCATTTCGCTTATTTTCTTAAGGTCTGGCGTGGAGGTCCTGTTTAGTGATTTAGAGATTCCTATGGAAGAATATTCCTTTGGTCGATCAAAGATATTCATCCGAAACCCAAGAACAGTATGTAACCAAAACTTTTACACTCTGAGCTTAAGTTAGAATCATATAGGCAAGTTCTTAAAGGATGTTTAACTTGTGACATTACCCTAGATGCTACCACAAATGCCAGAGTCTGTGTTCATCTGCAAATGTCCAAGAGGATGGAGCAGAGAAAGGACAGTTGGAAAATGTGTAATTTTTATGAACTGTCAGCCTTTGATCTGATAGATTATCTAACACTTAAGAACTTGTAAAGAAACTGTTATTGCAACAATAAAGCCTCTCGAATTCATAGCAACTGGAGGAAAATTCAGTCTGTATTTGTAATATCTGAATTATGCGATAATTTTAAGAACTGTAGTCATATTATTTAAAAGTACATGAAGACTCGAGTGAAAAGTTTTTAAAGTTAAAAAGGACACTCTGAAAATTTTGCCTCTTAAGCCAAGCAAAGTGCTCATACCTGTAATCTCAGCACTTTGGGAGGCTGAGGTAAGAGGATCACTTGAAGTCAGGAGTTCAAGATCAGCCTAGCCAACATAGTGAGAACCTCTCTCTAAAAAAAATGAGACCACATTAGCTGGGTGAGGTGGTGTGTGCTTCTAGTCTCCCAGCTACTTGGGAGTCTGAGGTGGAACATCACTTGGTCTCAGGAGTTCTCAGGCTATAGTGAGCTATGATCACACCAATGCATTCCAGCGTGGGTGACAGAGTGAGACCTGTCTCTAATAAAACCAAAATAAAATTCTCCTTCCTTAAATGAATAGGTGAATGTGAAGTATATTTGTATAGCAGTTGATTGGTAATTTGTTTAAAACAAATTAAACATTTAAATTAAACAAATTAAACAAGTTAAACATTTACATTGTTTAAGAGAGAAAAATGTGTCAGCATTTGCTTTCTGTTAGTAATCTGCATCCTCGTAGATACTGTGAAGGCACA
The DNA here is from genome assembly GCA_963574355.1 of Loris lydekkerianus. Classification (NCBI taxonomy): domain Eukaryota; kingdom Metazoa; phylum Chordata; class Mammalia; order Primates; family Lorisidae; genus Loris; species Loris lydekkerianus. Next base: position 42,501 of record CAUYPK010110665.1, on the reverse strand, counting down.
TTTAAGTTCCCTTCAGCCTCTCTCTGATGTGCCATAAAATTCTGAAACACTGGAACAAAAATCATGAATTTTTTCATGAATTCATCAAAATAATTTTCTCATGGGCTATTACCCATATCATGCATAAGTAATGTGATTATTCAGTTTTTTTTTTTTTTTTTTTTTTTCTCAATGTGGTTGACTCCCCAACATGATGATGGCATTTTACCTCCTGACTTTCTCTGTGTGCTGAGGTTTCAGAGGATTATTGATAAGTCCATCTATCATTTCTTACTAGCTTTTCAAATTAGAAGACCTGAGGAAGCAAAGGCTTGAGGACTTGGCCACTCTCATTCAGAAGATCTATCGGGGGTGGAAATGCCGCACACACTTCCTCCTGATGAAAAAGAGTCAGATCGTGATTGCTGCCTGGTATAGGAGATATGCGGTAAGAGTCTCAGTCATTTTTAATTGGTAATAACAGTGCTAATTTGCCAGCATTGATTATGTATGGTACGTATACTATGTATTACTACGTACAAAGCTTTTATATATTTAATTCTCCCAACAATCTCATGTGATAGATGGGGGCACTGATGGTTCTTTCTTAAGAAGATAAAACTAAGGGACTGAGCTGTGAAGTAACTTGCTACGGCCCCACAGCTGCAAGTGGCAGAGCTGGGACTTGAATCCAAGACAGTTTCAGAGCTCAAGTTTAGGACACCACATTGCCTTCTACTGATCTAAATATTTATAGTGGGAAATTGACATCTTTAATTTGGTCATCAGATTGGGAGGGACCATATAATTTAACCTATTCACTGTGACTGGGTCCATTTTCTAGAACAATTGGCTGTTTTCCATTTATCATAACAGCATTAAAAATGGCTTTAAATCCAGAAAGCTGATTTCACATTTTAGTAGAATTCGGTTTTGCTAAAAAAGATTGAATTTTCTTTAGTCCTCAGGTGTCTGGCTATATTAACTATGGGAAAAGATTCAATGAGAAAGTATGTTTATTAACGTGGACTTTCTTTTTGGAATTTCCTTCTTCACTGATGGTACATGTTTTGCTGGGTACATACTGTAGTTTGCTGGGTACATACTGTAGGTTTGAGAGCGGCCTCAAGGTTGTTGCTAGGCCAGCTTGAACTTGGGTTCTCACAGAATGAATTTTAGTCATCAGAACATGGCTTCCAAATGCTTTTTTATTCTGTGCATTTTTACTACAGAGTGAGTTAGCATAGGAATTAAAGTCACACTCCCTCCTTTTTTTAAAAAAAAAAATCTTCTTCTTCCTTTTTTTCCATTGTAGAGATGTTTGCTATAAGGCCATATGTAGTGAAGACATGATTTAGCTGACCCATTCTCATATAATCCAGCTTAGTGTAGTATTTCCAAGCTTTAGATATTAATGAGGTACTTAAATGATTAAGCTTAAGAAAATTGGCATGATTCTTTAAAAGAGTATCTTTTAAAATTACTCACTGTAGTTGAAAGAGTATAACCAGCAGTATTAAGTCTTACAGTATGAACCTGGCCAGCCACACAAATGTCAGAGTCATTCAAATGTGTTCTGCAAACGCCCAGAGGGCTCTTGCGCCTCAGCTGGCAGCAGTAGATTCTCTTCTGTTCCTTTAGTCTGCTGTTTCCTATTTACCTGAGAAAGGGAAGACCAATGAGTAGTCTTTAAGGAGCCCTTTTTATCATTTCTTATTCTGAGGTCATTAAAGAATCCCCAACCCAGGCCACATAGTTACACCCTGTCTCTAGAATGAATGAATGAATAAGCAAACAAGCCAAGTGTGGTGGCACACGCCTGTGGTCCCAGGGAGTTGGGAGACAAAAGGGAGGGGACTGTTCGAGCCCAGGTGTTGGAGCCTACAGTGAGCTATGAGCCATTGCAGTTCAGCCTGAGACCCCATTGCTAAAAAGGAGGGAAAAAACAGTTTAAAAAATTAAAATAATAAAATAATTTTCAAAAAAAATAATGGGAAGATAGGCTATAACTTCAAACAGGATGGTTAAAGAAGACCTTCTGGGAGGGGCAGTTGGATCAGAAGGCTGAGAAGGACCAGGCAGTGCAAAGTACCAGGAACAGCACGAGCTACTTGTACTCTCGCTCCCTGTATAGGGCGTTTGATCAACAGATGAAAAACTGTCTCCACCTGACATTAATTCACACTGGTAGGAGTTAATAGGAGCAATATTACATAACTTATAGAAGGGAATGAAGTAATATCCCAGATCTCAAAGAAAGCATTAACCTCACTCTAGTGCTACGTCTCTTTCAAAGTTTGAATTAACATACCTCAACTCGTTAACTACACATTACTCAAGCCGGTAGTTAACTCACTATTTTCCCTTAGCAAAATAACTCCAGGATGTTCTGAATACTCATTTTTCAGTTACTGATTCTCTTTCCCTATTTTGTGATAAGTCATGGTTTCCACAGATGCATTTTCAAGTGAGATATAGTTATTTTCAAGCCATTTAGGAATTAAAAAAGAAAACTTAGAGGTAGCAAATGGCTGTCGCAAGTGGTGGTCACGTGGCTGTAGATGACCTGTGGCTTGTTCCTAAACAAGGAACTTCACAGTGGAATGTAACTTTGGGAGTAATCTTGAGAGTTCCCAACTCTTCCTCTGACAGCTGGGGAGACTGAGGCCCAGAGGAGGTGAGTGGCCCGTGCCGGGTCTTGTGGTCCTCTGGCTTTTCTCCCTGGCATCCTCTTTACTTCTGCTGCCTTTCTGTTGGTAATATCACCCTCCATGACCTCTGCTGTTCCGGAATCCTCTAAGGCCTCTCTCACCTCAGAGAATGGGAGCTGGGCCATCTAGCACTTCTAAAGTGAAGATTCACAGCATCACTTTGGTACTTTGAAATGCTGTGAATTTTCATCAGAGATGCCACGTTCCAATATGTATTGCAGGCTCGGCAGTGTAAGAGCTCCCTTTTCTAGGAAAAGTGTTCTGACAGCTTCCACCCTGTGAGGCATCAGCCCTAGAGCATAAGAGGCCTCTGTATGTTGAGCTTGTTGAGCCCAATCCCATCTTCTCTAACCCATCCCAGTGGGCGGCAGCCCTGCTGCACCTGAGCCAGGCCACTCTCTCCTTTTACACTGTTGGCTTGTGTTTCTTGCAAGTGCTTGAGAGCAGGGATGGAGTTAGATGTGTGTGTATATAAAGCCATGGTTTTATTAAAATACCTAATAAAGAGTAAGAGTTCAATATACCTATTGGATTGCTATTAGTTTACTTAAAATTTTAGCTGATTTCTCAGCTTGAGCCAGAGTAAAAACAGAAAACCTAAAAGGAACCAGTGGCACAGTAAGTAGCATAGAGGCAAATGACAGGAAGACAGAACATTTCAAAAGCAGATGCAGAACTCAGTGTGTGTTCACTCAGTACGCATTTACTGAGCATGTGCTGTGTTTGGGACCCTGTGTTACAACAGTGTCATATAAAGAACGGATGACAGTAGTGCTGGGTCCTGAGCCATTTGGAAACTATTATAGTGAGCATCCTTAAAGCATACCTCAGATTAATTGTGGTAACTTAGGACTGTTTGGCATTTTGGTTTCCAGAATGTGTATGGATGGTCCCAAGTCAGTTGCACTAAGTGAGCAAATAGCCTTTCTCAACTTTGCACTGTGCACACTGCAGATATGTAGCCACAACTCTAATATTGTCCCCTTTTGTCCTACAGCAACAAAAGAGGTATCAGCAGATAAAGAGTTCTGCCTTGGTAATTCAGTCTTACATCCGGGGTTGGAAGGTGAGTTTAAAATAAGTGTGCTTTATTTATTTGAGGCCTTTGGGTTCTTCACAAAGGATGATGTCTTTATACTTGCCCTGCAGGGGAGGGCTCCTCCGTCTCCTGCCTCCCCTGTAAACAGAAAGAAAGAATAAATATTATGAGCCCAGGGAGGACCCTGGTGACCATGTCTTGGCTGCTTCCTTGTAACCAGCTTTCTTTTTAAGAGCTTTGTTCTCCAAGCAGGAAGTCCTTGAAATAATATTGCATGATCTCAATATTCCTTTGCCCCATGTTTTCAAGAGAAGCTGTAGTCTGGAAGGCCACTTTATAGCCACTGCCTTCACATCTGTGCATTCTCCCAGACTCTTCAGCACCCGAGCCTGATGACTTCTGTAACTTCCCAGTGACCATCTTGTGGGCTGCCCCACAATGACTGAAAGGTCCTGAGTTATGGCCAGCTCTAGTGGGAGTCCAGGGGAGAAGTTACAGAGGTGGACCCAGTGTTGAGGCCTTCCCACCAAGGCTTGGATTGGGGTGTCATTGAACTATGGGCCACAGGCCACATCTAGCCTGCTGCCTGATTTCATACAACCTATAAGCTGAGAATAGTTTTTCTATATTTAAACGATTATCTAAAAAGAAAACAAAAGATCTCATGACCTGAAAATTATATGGAACATAGATTTCAGTGCACATAAACTTTTATTAGAGGACAGCTGCCTTCATTATTTCCCAGATTGTCTGGCTGCTCAAGCCTGACAGTGGCAGAGTCAGGTAGTTGTGACGGAGACTGACTTTATAACCTGCAAAGCCAAAAGTATTTGCCTTCTAGTACTTTATGGAAAGTTTCTTGACTGTAGGTAAAAGATAACGCCAGGGCCTGTTGTAACCACTTTCCTGTTAGGATATTTTGTGGAGTGGTCTGAATTCAGAAGGGATTCTTCAAGGTAGGGCCATGCCTGGAGCCCCTTCTGAGGGTGGAGCCTGTCCCATGTGTCCAGTGGCATTGGATGACCTTTGCCCAGGCCCTGGACAACCCAAGAACTTGAGGGTTGTCCCACAGCAGATGCCAAAATACAATCAGAGCACCTAAGAGTCTGTGAAACTTCTGCCTGCAGGTTCCTCCCTGACCCTTCTCCTACTGGACCCTGGGTCCCAGTGTACAGGCCAGAGACTGCAGAGGTGGGAACCAAGCTCCACCCCCAAACCAGGTGTCCTCTCGATCCCCATAAAATCAGTTTTCAGTAACTAGTAGAAAGAAGCCACTGGTTTTGGCTCAGTTTTGTTTTAGCAAAGTTTTGTTTTAGCAAAGTTTAAAATGTCTCTTTTGAATAAAAAGGAAAGCTGCAGTTCTATTCCAGACTGTAATCATGGAAGAGACACAGTGGACGCTGGAGGATCCCTGGACATCCTCAGCCCACGGTCTGAGACCTGTTCCCTCCCGTTGGTGCCATGTCAGATTTTTTCTGCCGCTGATCTGGGGATGCAGTGTGCTGCCGCAGTCTGGAGGGGCACTACCCCCTCAGCTTGACCACCTTGTCAGAGTCAGTTTCGAATGAAGCACATTAAGCTGGGCACAGTCTTAGGATACCGTCTCTCAGGTGTTTTTTTGCCTCTTTTAACATTCTTTTTTTGGGGCGATTCTGTGCCTAGGCTCGGAAAATCCTGCGGGAACTGAAGCATCAAAAGCGCTGCCAGGAAGCAGTCACGACCATTGCAGCGTATTGGCACGGGACCCAGGTAGGCCAGAGACACCTAGGGCGGTGGTGGGTTGGGAGTAACGCTGTGCATAAGCCCTCGGCTTCGGGGGCAGAAATGTTCACTGGCTTAAGCTATAGGGCACGCATTTTGCCTCTTGCTCTTTTCAACATTTTGGTGTGGGGTGGTGGCACATGCTTTTTTTTTTTTTTTTTGCGTGTACCATTTGGTGGTGACTGGTGTCTTTCTTTTTCTTTCTCCATTGGGAACCAGCAGTAACCTTTTCTGCCTTAAACTTTTCTGTAACTCCTTTTCACATGCATCACAGGCACGAAGGGAACTGAGACGGCTGAAGGAGGAGGCTAGGAATAAACATGCTATTGCAGTAATTTGGGCTTACTGGCTTGGATCTAAGGTACTTGATGCACACATCCCAACACTCCATCTTGGAACGCTGCCGTAATCGGTCTCTATCTCTAGCATATGAGGGGATGGATGACTACAGTTAACAGTGGCTCACACTGGTGCATGTCCTCACAGCCAAATTTTATAAACCTGAAGTTGTTAGTATGAGTAGAGTACATAGAAAGCTTAGGCATGTGTAGGCCAAAAAAACTGCTCACTAACAAGGTACTAGTGTATTGTTCTTTTTAAAAAGTTCTTAAGTAACATGCATGTGTAGTTTCTTTTTTTCTCCTACTAATGTATACTAGCAGCATTTTAGGGATTTTGGGGAGGGGGCATGTTGAGAATGTTAAGGTTTGGGCTTGAATCAGTCCTCTGCAAGGTTTTGACAGTGCAAATGCCTTTAACAGGTGCCTTCAAAAACCTAATCCATGAATGAAATTGGGATTTTTTTTTTTTTTTTAGCCTCACTGTGGCAGCTATTGATTATTAGTAAGCAAAATATTACATGTGCAGAAAAATATCATTCTGATTTGACAGAAACCATGTTCATGCAAAGCTAGCTCTCATTGCCACTGGAGAATCCCTGGAATTTCAGCATCAGCTGTTTGTTTTCAGAAACAAAGGCCTCCTGAAATATTCTCTCTAATCCCCAGGCATAGTCGTGGGCTCTGTGAACATTTCACATAGCCCAAGGGACGAGACTTTTAGATGTTTTTGTTACTTAGAAAATCAAAGGTCATCTGTGCTAAAAATATGTATTACAGTTAAAAACACAAATATCAACAGATTTTTAAGTGTACCTTGTCAGCTTTGTAAGCTGATCTTATGAGAAAAAATGACAAAAGTCAACATTTGCCTGCTATAAAGAGCTTAATTGGCCAGAAACTAACCAGAGTTGTTCTTGTGTGTATTCCCTGAAACTCTGTGAAGAACAAACTAGTTCCTTTAGTCAACTGAGGGGAAAGTCCTAGCAGAGGCAGAGAGACTCTGAGACAGTTACTGGCTGGGGTTTTCCACAACAAGCTCATTTCCTCATCTCAGTACTGTAATAATATCTTGAAAAACTATCCTGTTTCTGTCTTTTAAAACAGTATGCCTAAGATTCATTTTTTTCCCTGAGAGTAATTTTTCAACCTATAAATTGTTTTACTTTTTGTCTTCCTTCAGTCTTCATTGTATTATTTCCCTGTTTGGAGCCTTAGTAAAATTGGATTTTTAGACATGGTGGCCACTGCTCATTTAACTAGAAGGAATTTTTTTGAGTTTTGTTAGTTTTTTTATTTCTTTGCACTTTAGCAAAACATATTCTTTGTAGTTTTCAAATGGCAGTTCCCAAGAGTTGTCTCTCTGTCTGTCCAGATGAATAAACTCAGGCAGGAGCGCAGGGCTTCTTGACCCCCAGGTGCTGTCTGCAGAGGGACGTCTCAGGGAACCCCTGGGCATGCTGCTCAGACTTCTAAGTCTGATACGGGAGTGAGAGAGTGTGGACAAGCCAGCGAAGAGGGAGAGCAACAGGAGAGAAGAAAGGAGAAGAGCGGGAGAGGGGGGCATCGGACAGCTGGGTGCCTCCTCTGCAAGGCAGTCTCAGGGCGCTGAAAATCCAGGCGCTGCCCCAGTCTGACACTGTTCCTGAGTGGAAATGACGATGCCCTGTTCCTCCATTGTGCTGGAATCCTTGTTTATAAATTGGCTCTTCTGTTTGGTGTGCTGTCTGCATTGGGCTGTCTCTTTTATTTACTATCTAAAACATTCTAGGCTCGAAGGGAGTTGAAACGCTTGAAGGAGGAGGCTAGGCGTAAGCATGCAGTTGCTGTCATTTGGGCTTACTGGCTTGGACTGAAGGTACTGCCTCAAACACTTCTTTCTGTCCAGGGTGAAATCCATACAGCCCAGCACCTACTAACTCTGAGAAACTGTTGATTATGCTTGCTGTTGGTCTGCACAGTCTTATAGAACGTTATCTCGCCTAATTATGTTCCTTTTTGAGAAGAAATGTGTGCATTCATTTTTTTTCTGATTTTATTGTGATTTCTGTTTCTTTAAATTACAGGTTTAAAGTAGTAACAATATGACATATTTTATCCAAGATACTTTGTCGTCCAAGTTTTATTTTATGTTATCTTTATGAGTATAAAGTTTGTTTTTTTATTTCCTAATCATGAGACAGAGTGACAGTAGTTGAGCTAAAGGCTGACCTCCATCCACAGGGACCAGCCTGGGACGCCAGGCTTTTGTGTCTCTTTATCTGCCCATTTTGCTGCAATAATGGCTGGCTGGAGTGGAGCTTTCTTCAAAGCAGCCATCATTCTATTGTAATTGTTCAGCATAGAAACTAAAGGCATTTGCATCAGTAAACTTACAGATTATAATGAATGAGTAACATTCGGAGATCAGTGGATCATTCAGATTAAACAGAACTTTTAAATTTAAATGCCTTTTGACCAGGGCAGGGTTTATTTCAAAGGGTGCTTACTGTGGTAGGATATGCTTATATGTACAGAAGTACACATAGGTAAATATGGCTGAGCTCTGGAAATCTTTAGAATAAGACTCTGAGCTCTGGAAAAATCTTTAGATAGTATAAAGATTAGGTCCTTCTAAAATAGTCAATAACTAATTGCCATAGGGAGCCATCCTTGCTGCCTCTGGGGGATAATTAGGTTCCCCTTTGATACCATTCCTGATCATTATTTTTACTTTAAATCCTGGGATGTTTAATCTTATTTTAAATACTTGAATATTATCTGAGAAATCACAGACTCAGAATCTGAACAACTATTAGCAATATCCCTGAATTCTGCTTTGAACAATCTGTATTTTTTTCCTGCATGTTCAGCTTATAAACTTTAAGAAATTATCCTTTTTTATTATATTCAGTATTCATCAAGTAATATTTGAAATAATTAAGAAGAATTAAGAATTTGAAATAATTGACTTCAATATGAATTTTAAAATAGATGTACCATTTGAAGAGTTCTTAACAAGCTCTGCAACTTTTTTTTTAAGCTTAACAAAACTAAACATTTTTCCATTTTATTCACATCTTCTAAGATACATTCCAATTTTCATAGAAGATAGGAAAAAACAAAATTGAGTCAGGATTTTCACTCTCTGTAATGGTTTCTATCAGGAATGTGTTTACCTACAGTTTTCTGGGTTTAACTGCACAAGATTTCAAAAAATTTTTTATTAGGAGTGTACACTAGCAACCTACAAAGCAGTTTCAGTTTGTAGGTAAATGTTATTTTAGCAGATGTTAACTGGACTTACTCTAGACATAACTTTCCCCCCAAGTTTTCAACAAAACAGCATTATTTGAATATATTGCCATTATTGTTATTATGAAATAATATTAAACTCATTTGAAGTCCAAAAATGTAATAAATTTATACTTGCTTTTCCCAAGGAGAATTGTATTGGTATGAGTGATATAGCTGGGCCCTTTGAAATGATTCAGTTATTCTTTTTTTTTTTTTTTTGAGACAGAGTCTCACTTTGTCACCCTTGGTAGAGTGCTGTGGCATCATAGCTCACAGCAACCTCAAACTCTTGGGCACAGGCAATTCTCTTAACTCAGGCTCCCAAGTAGCTGACACTACAGGCACCTGCCACAATGCTTGGCTATTTTTAGAGATGAGGTCTCGCTCTGGCTCAGCTGGTCTTGAACCTGTGAGCTCAGGCAATTCATACACCTCAACCTCCCAGAATGCTAGGATTACAGACATGAACCACTGTGCCCAGACTGATTTGATTTTTTTTTTTTTTTTTTTGGTGTGGAAATGATTACAAAGTGCAGAAGACCTTTTAGAACTTGCAGTGCCCATGAAAGGCTCCATTGTACATGTCTGCATGTTGTGACCAGGGTTTTACCATTTATACTTGCATTTGGTAGAAATGACCTGTCCTATGGGACATCAAAAGACATGTAGCAGTGAGTTCAGTTATACTGAAGCTTAACTAAATACAGTTAGGATTTCAAATACACCTTTAAGGGCATGGTCTCACAAAACTTCACTTGAACTTCTCTGCTACTAAGCTGTTACAGTTTCAGGAACCAATTAACAGGTACCCTTTTCTTCTCCTTGTCCCTTCTAACCATGCAAGTTTGAGATTGAAAATGTAAATCTAACAATTCTGTGGCTAAAAGAGAAATGACCAATGTAACTAGAATATGCTTGCAGGCATCCTTCAGAGATGCTGCAGAATCAGTTTCACACCACTGCAGGAAAGCAAATATTGCAATAAAGTGAGTCACATGAATGTTTTGCTTCCCAGTACAGTGAACATTCCTCAATGGAAAAAAAAAAAAAAAATTTGGTGGCGCATGTAGCTCAATGGGTAGGGCGCCAGCCACATACACTGAGGCTGGTGGGCTCGTGGTCAGCCCCAGCGTGCTAAAACAACAATGACAAATGTAACAACAACAAAAAATAGTTGGGCATTGTTGCGGGCACCTGACGTCCCAGCTACGTGGGAGGCTGAGGCATGAGAATCTCTTAAGGCCAAGAGTTTGAGGTTGTTGTGAGTTGTGATGCCATGGCACTCTATCCAGGATGATGGCTTGAGATTTAAAAAAAAAAAAAAAAAATGTTTTTAGCCAACTGTTAAGATCTACTACTCAGAAAAAAAGATTTTTTCCAAAATACTACTTCCCATTGACAATGCACCGAGTCACCCAAGAGCTCTCATAGAGATGGACAAGAAGCTAGTATCGTTTTCAGGCTTGCTAACACATCAGTTTTGCAGCCCATGGATCAAGGAGTAATTTCGATTGAGTAATTTAATGTACATACTTTAATCAGTGATCTTAGCCACATCTCCTGCACGACTTGCTTCAGCCTCTGCATCACTGTGGCTTTACCTTGCAATCTCATGTTATGGGCATGGCTTCTGTCCTTACACCTCATGAACTGACCTGTGCTAGCTTTAAACTTTTCTTCTGTAGTTTCTTCACCTCTCTTGGCCTTGGTAGAACTGAAGAGAGTTGCAGCCTTGCTCTGGATTCGGCTTTGGCTTAAGAGAATATTGTAGTTGATTTGATCATCTGTCCAGACCACTCAGACTTTCTCCATTTTAGCAATAAAGCTGTTTTGCTTGCTTTCTTCTTCTTTTTTTTTTTTTCAGTCTTAAGTGTTTTTTATTTTTTTATTTTTTTTATTAAGTCATAAACTATACACTTATAGGGTACAATGTGATGATTTGATATATAATATAGAATGCTTAAATCAAACTGGTTAATATAACCAGCACCTCACTTTGTTTCGCTTTCTGATCATTCTACTCCTCACTGGAGTGGCACTTTTAGTTTCCTTCAAGAACTTTTCCTTTGCATTCACAACTCGGCTGCTTGATACAAGGGTCCTAGCACGTGGCCTGTCCCAGCTTTTGTCATGCCTTCTGCGCTAAGCTTGATCATTTCTAGCTTTTAATTTAAAGTGAAAGCCATGAGTCATCTTTTCACTTGAATACTAAGAGGTCATGGTAGGGTTATTAACTGGCCCAATTTCAATATTTTTGTGTCTCCAGGACCAGAAAGACCAGGGAGAGCCAGTTGGTGGAGCAGTCAGAATGCAACACATTTACCAATTACATTCTCCAATTTACAAATAATAATAGTGAGAAAGTTTAAGGTAGTATGAGAATACCAAAATACGACAGAGACACGGAGTGAGCAGATGCTCTTGCAAAAAGGGTCCTGATGGACTCGTTCTATGCAGAGTTACCACTAACTCTCTATTTATTAAAAACCCAGTATATGTGAAGCACAGTGAAACAAGGTATGCCTGTAAAAGGAAGAACTGCCTGTACCCTAGCTGTTAGAATTCTCTTAACTTAATACTCTCACATGTAGAGAATGGGTCTGGGGCTCAAAGGCCCGGAGGGCCCAGGTGGGTCACACAAAAGGGAAGCAGCAGGTGGAAGGTGTTAGGAGCAGGGACTCCTGCAGTTTGAAGCATGTTTGTTTCTTCCACAAGCAACAACAGCTGCTCTGGTCCACCTGGTCCTTGTCATGTAGGAATGGGCTTCACAGTTGCTAGCTTTTAAAAAATGTTAAGAGAAACGTACCATCCATATTATTATATTAAGTTCTTAGCTTAAAAATGTGCATATAAAACATTTATCTACAAACTGAATTTGGTTAATAGGTTGTTAGCTTTCAACCCCTAATGTAGAAAAAAAATATATTTTTTTTTGAGATAGTCTCACTCTATGGCTCAGGCTAGAGTGCCACGGCGTCATCCTAGCTGACAGCAACTTCAAACTCCTGGGTCCAAGCCATCCTCCTGCCACAGCCTCCCGAGTAGCTGATACTATAGGTACCTGACTCAATGCCTGGCTAATTTTTTTTATTAGTAGAGAAGAGATCTCACTCTTGCACAGGCTGGTTTCAAACTCTTGAGCTCAATGGATTCTCTTCAGCTTCCCAGAGTGCTGGGATTACAGGCATGAGCCACTGCGCCTGGCCGCAGTTAAACCCAGAAAATTGGAGATAAAAGAAAATGATACAGAATGTCTGAATTATTAAAATAGGCCAATATTTGGTGAATTCTGACTTTACATATATGTTGAGATGGTGATAAATACTTAAATTTTTTTTTTTCAATTTCAGGATGTTATATCATTCAGGAAATACCATATTTAATTACTGCTATTGGTTAGATATTAGTATATAAAGAAGATAGGGCAATGTAGCAAGGAAAAAATATGTGAACTAAAACCATGATGTTTTAAGGGTGATATTTTAATGGTGATGTTTTAAGTATAAAGTTTAGTGGGAGAAGAGATAGAAAAATTAATACAATTGAATGGAAAATAATGTAGTTTAAAAGCTTCTTTTTAAATTCTTGTCTGTAGCCACAGTCAGTTCTCAGTGAACTGTGTGCTACTAAAATCCTGTCTTTATAGTCAGGCTCTCGGAAACTAGAGTACAGTTCTTCAGAAAATTTTTTTGCTTTTCAAAAACAGTCTTCAGGAGAAATAAGCTCATATAATATTTTCTGAAGTGTATTTTAATTTGTGATGAGTTTGCAACTGTGCTTATAAAATGTTTCTTGTCAAATCATCAAGTTCTTCAGAAACTACTAAGAGGATTTAAGTCATCAGTTCATTCTGGTGTTGTCATTTTACACTTCTCACTTTCGTTCTCTGACTTAAGACCCATTGTCTAAATGTGCTGCCGTTATTTTGTTAAATTTGGAAAGAACACATATACATGTACTTTGTTTATACATTTTCATTTTTGATAGAGCTGTATCATTACGGACAGGGACCCGCCAAGTGCTAACCACCGCACTCTGCCTCTTCTTTTTAAAGGTACGTAGAGAATACAGGAAATTCTTCAGAGCCAATGCTGGAAAGAAAATCTATGAGTTCACACTTCAGAGAATTGTAAGTTAACACTTCATGTATATGGTTGATTAGCATTTTTATTTTTTTTATTTTTTATTTTTTTTGCTGGGCCTTCTTGATTAGCATTTTTAGATGGCCTAATCAATAGCACCAACTCATTAAAATAAGGCTTTATTAATTGACGAAGTGACTTTCTGGATAATGATTAAATCATAACTATGATACTAAGAAGTAGTAATTTTTTTTTCTCATCCCCTCCAATTCAGGTAAGTGTGTCAGAAAGAGTTGTTATTGGCCCCCATGTATGATTAATAAAGTGTTTTCCTTATTTAATGGAGAAAACTTTTGGGAAAGTGGACCCTAGAAAGCCAGGGTCTTGCCCTGCTAACCTGCTGTGAGCTGCAGCAGGGCAAGGCTGGCAGCCCAGTTAGTGGGGGAAAAAGGCTGTGTGGCTCTACCAGCAAGGACTTGGATTCTGTCTTCCAGAGAAGTATTTGTAGTGGTGAGCACACTGCAGACTCTGGACCCCACCCTGCTCTGTCGCTTAGAGATTTATGACTTGAGCAAGTTTTCATCTGAGCTTCATTTGTCATCTGTAAAATGGGGGTAATAACAGTACTAGCCTCACAGAGTTGACGGGTGTGAGGATTTAAGTGGAGTAATTAGTGATGATGTAAAGCTCTGGCCATGCCTGGCCCTATGCTGCCTAATGGAACTTTCTGCAGTGACGGAGATGACCTGTAACAATAAGAAGTAGCCTCTAGCTCGTGTGGTGACTGAGAGCTTGAAATGTAACCAGTGTGACGGGGTTTTTCATTTAATTTTATTTACTTGAAATTTAAATATAAGTGGTCAGTGGACTAGTGGCTATCTTTTGTATAGTATAGCTCTATAGTATGAGCTGGTATTAGTATTTGTGTTAATTTGGGTATTAATGTTAGTATTCTTTTAACCATTTGGTAGAGCTCAGATTTCCCTAGCCAGCAAAGAAAGAGTGCATTAGAGACTTCTAGATGAGTTACAAGTTTTATACACTTGGCCTGGCACTGTGGCTCACGCCTATAATTCTAGTACAGGGAGAGGCCAAGGCAGGAGGATTGCTTGATGCTAGGAGTTTGTGACCAACCTGGCAACATAGCCAGACCCCATCTCTACAGAAAATAAAAGGTGTTACAGACTAAAATCTGATAAGTTTCACTAAAGATTGATCATGGTATATGTATGTAAAACAATGTCTTTTCTGGTATACTTTCCTCATCTTGTGTTTTCTGTCAAACCCAACACAGGTGCAAAAATACTTCTTAGAAATGAAAAATAAGATGCCTTCCTTATCTCCAATAGACAAAAATTGGCCATCAAGACCTTACCTATTCTTGGATTCTACTCATAAGGAGCTAAAAAGGATTTTCCACTTGTGGAGGGTAAAAAAAAAAGTCATGTTACCTTTTTTTTCCAGAGACTTCTGAGTGTTTGAGAATTCTTATGTAAAATCCCATTTGTCACATGTCCTTGCTTTGCCTTGGAGAGAATTACTTGAGGACTTCCCTATTTTGGAACCACACACCATACCCGAGTTCCTGTGAGAAGTCCTGCAGCTCCCGGCATTCCCTGTGCGGCGCCTTTGCCCTGGAGAGGGAGGGAAAGCAGACCCCTGCCCTGCCTTTCCAGCCTCGGTGCTCGGTGCTCTCAAATAGTGCAGCTTTTTCTTTGTTTGTTTTTCGCCTTATGAGAAGGAATACTAGAGGAGATTGTAATGTTAAAATATGAGCACCTTCAAGTATCATAAATAAATTCCACAAATTGTAATCATGTGATTTATTAGATGTATCGAACACATGCACAGATATACATGTGAACACACACATACCCTCTTTGGAGGGCTGAGAAAAAGCCCGAAAGACCCCTAACAGACATTAAAACTTCTACCTGAAATAAAAGGAAGCTGAAAACCTGTTTTATACCGCGTTTATTTTAGCTCTCTTTGTTTTACATGAGAACGCTGCCCAGCTTAGGGTACGTGGGGTCTTTGTGTAGATGTTGACTTTATTTTCAATAATTTAGTTGATATGTGAAATGCTAAATATACACCATCATCAGATGTAATAAAATCATTCCGTGAAAGGGCTTGTCTTTAGTAAATGAACCATCAGCAGATCCACCTTCCAGGAAGCGCTCTCCTGCCCGGCAGTGTCGGCTTGTTCTTTATATATCTGAATCACATATGTGTAGAGTGACATTATCACTAATTAGCGGAATGAGTGGTGCTGGTACAACATATGGAACAGGTTGTACTCTGAGTTTTGTTCTGTAACAGTGAGCCAATTTGGCCAGATTCACCACCTTCCCAATTGTTTGCCTCCCCTTTTGAGTTTGGCACAGAAACTATTTTCAGAAATAGTGAGGGAAGCTGCTGATGCTGGGGTTTGTGAGGCCTCAGCCTAACCCGGCTGCACAGTCTCACCCCTGTCTCCCTTGAACTGGAGGTGGGGATGGTGGGGCTGTTTACTCCTTGAGGGGTGATGTCCCTGGGAGGGTTGGCAGCAGTGCTGACATTTCTTCATGCAGTTATTTCAGTGGGGCTTGACTCCACCTGTAACTGATTTCTTGGAACACTTATCTAAAAAAGCCTAGCACTGCTACTCTGGCCTTCCTATGTCCTCCTTGCAGCCTCAGCCCCACAGTGAAGTGGGATTTCTAAGATCCCCTGTCCTGTCCACATTGTAAAATGGCTTTGGGGGGATCTGATGCAGTGGTTTTCAAACTGTAGGTCATAGCACATTTGTGAGTCACGAAATCAATTTAGCATTTTTACGTGATCACTGTCAACATCTTTAAATGAAATAGAACAGAAAACAGCAGAGTGCACGACTTGTAGAAAGGAGAAGTATTGTTTTTGAGAAGCTTTCGTATGAGTAGTCTCTGTGTGTGTGGAAGTGTGTGTGCTGGACTGTGGTGTGCAGTGATTTTCACTGTAAATCTCTCTCAAAAAGTGACATGCTCAAGACCAGGGGGGTTTCAGGGGCTGATGTCCCAGTAGAAAGAAATCACACTGCTCCTTGGAGGGCCCAGGCCAGCCAGCATTGGTCAGAAGCATCCCAAATTCTACAATCCAAATAATCGTCTTCATGGCATTTTCTGAGATGAACATTTTTAAACTAACAAAGGAAAAATGTGTTTGGCCTTTTAAGTGAATGTTTAGTTCACTTTCAGTCTCATCCTTGTTGCTATTAAATTGGCTTAGGATATTTAAGAATGTGTAATGATGTATATGTAATTTTTTGGTTTTGTTCTTCTCATATCACACAGTGTAAAAAATACAGGGACCAATTCACAGACCAGCAAAAACTTATTTATGAAGAGAAACTAGAAGCTAGTGAACTCTTCAAAGACAAGAAGGCTCTATACCCCTCCAGGTATTATGTCTTTGCTTTACTCCTAAATGTCAGTGTTTTAAATATTTCTTTAGTATATTTGTAGGCCTTTCCTAGTCGGGTTTGATTTCAGCCTAAAATGAGTGATCGTTTTAAATCATTTTATAATCAGCCGGGTATGAATACACATCAGCCAGCAGTGGCTTCCTTCGTGTACTCTAGAGATTATGGTTGTTGGTTTTACTTGATTGGCATTAGCTCGAACACTTTAGTAAATAATTGGAAGTCATTTAAACTAAAAATTGTATAGGCTAGTAAGATAAATTTGCATTGTAAATTCCTGTTAGTTTTTCATAGTTTTGAAAGACCGGCCAAATTTTTCTTGGCAATATGCCCTGATTACCATGAGAGTCTTCCTGCCTTAACAAGCCACGTCAGAAGTTCATTTGTAAGGTAAATGAGAGTGAGCCAATATAGTACTTTGTGAGTGTTGCGTAAGCCCGATGGTGCCCTTTGGTCTGCTCACTCATTGGACGTGACATCAGTGGCCTGTGCAGCAAGCCCAGTTCCTTTATTATAGACACCGTGTACTTGGAGAAAGGAGGGACACCAATCACCAATCATAAGCTGAAATGTACAGTCCTTGGTAAAGGCTACTTGTCCTGAATATTCTTACATCTCTCATATTATTCATGTCCCCACAGAATTTTTATCCCTTTTCATTCTAGGGTTTATTTATTTTTGAAAAATAGATTGTATCACAAAGTCTCAAAGCTGGGGATGCTGTCATGGATATGGAGAGAGGGGTACTCTTGACCCTGCTGGTGGGACTGCTAATGAACACAACCTCTTTGGAAGGAAATGTGGAGAATCCTCAAAGAACTCAAATTAGACCTTCCAGCTGATCCTGCAGTCCCACTTCTAGGCATCTACCTAGGAAAAAAAAAATCATTTTATCCTAAGGACATTTGCACTAGATTATTTATCACAGCTCAGTTTACAATTGCCAAAATGTGGAAACAACCTAAATGTCCACCACCCCAGGAAGGGTTTAACAAGCTGTGGTATATGTATACCATGGAATACTATTCAGCTATTAAAAAAGATGGAGATTTTACATCTTTTTGATTAACTTGGATGAAGTTGAAACACATTCTTCTTAGTAAAGTATCACAAGAATGGAGAAGCAAGGATCCAGTGTATTCAATACTACTATGAAGCTCTAATACACACCTACATAAGAGAAAAATTTCAAATCAATTCAAGGTGGGGGGCAGGGGAATGAGGGAGCAGGAGAGGGGAGGAGGGGGAAGCTGGGTGTACCCTCACTTAATGGGCACAATGTTAGGGTGTATCACATACTTGGGGTTGGGACACAATTATAAGAGGGACTCTACCTCAAAGCGCAAACGTTATAACCTAATTATTTGTACTCTCAAATTAACCTGAAACAATAAAAAAAAACATAGATTGTATAGTTTCAAACCAAATCTATAACGACTTTTAGCCTTTCCCTTAAAGTGGCCCAGAAACAACATGTATGTATTACATAGTAAATATATTCACATGTATTACCTATGTTGTATATGTTACGTTTATATTCTCTGTGTCTTCATAGACATTTGGAAGAGCTTCCTTTTAAAGGATTAAATGAACATAAGATGCCAGACTCGTTGGCTTTAAATACTTTAAATTGCACCGCTTCCTTGGTTAGCTGATTTGGTTTCTTGAGGTGATGTAAACTTCCTTAAGTCAAACACAGAAGCTAAATGTAAAGTTATTCAAACAGGAAAATTGTCTATAATGCTTGCTTCAGTGACTAATTTTACTGAACTTTTTCTTTATACTTTTAAAAATTAGATTGTAACTTTCTTAATGAACTTTCTCTGTAAATGATGCTTCAAGAAACTGCAGGCTCGAAAATGCATTTTTGGAGAAACAAATTAAAAGGGTGTTAGCATTTTTTATTATTAAAAACACATTTGAATAAGAACCAAAAAAAAAAAGTTCAGGCCAAGTCTTTTTTGGGTACTTTTACCAGTTTTCAGGGATGGTGGCGTGCTCACCCCACAGCCGTGAGGGAGGTGGAATAATTTACCCTCCCACCACTCTGGGAAGCGTCAGCTCTTCTGGGAGTCAGTCGGCCTTTTACATCCTGGGAGCTGCGAAACACTGACCACCTACGTGGATTTTTCTTCCCTAGTCCTCCTCCCACAACACAAGCATTTAAAGTTTTAAAGTCATATTTGCAAATTGCCAGAACTTTGTGGCTCATAAATGCATCTTGTAGATCGCTTGAAGCAGCAGTTTTTTCTTGGTGTCTTTGATGCTGTTCTAAGAGAATCCACCCATGAGTATTTCAGGACATTGGCATCTTAATGATAAGTGCACAGGCTTCTTGAAAAGTTTTTTTGGGGGTGGGGGGTAAGGGGAAAGCTGCTCTGGTCTGAGTTTGCTGCTGTTGCTTCTGATCATCTACAGGGGTCTACTGGGAGGAGAGACTTGATTCCCCTTCTTGACTTACGATGGGGTTATATCCTGGTAAATCCTTCAGAAGTTGAAGTTATCTGAAGTTGAGAAGGCATTTAATACCTCTAACCTAGCCTAGCCTACCTTAAACATGTTCAGAACAACATACATTAGCCTACAGTTGGGCAAAATCATCAGACACAAAGCTTGGCTTATAATAAAGTGTTGAGTATCTCGTGTAGTTTATTGAATACTGAAGGTGAAAAACAGAGTGCTTACAAACTTTGCAAAGCTGAAAACTCATAAGTTGAATCATCCTAAGTTGGGGACCATCTGTATTGCCTATTTAGAATGGGAGTTACGTGGTAATATTAAGAGCTCTCTAGTTTTCTTCTAAAGTAATTGCCCTGGATCCATTCTTTCCCAGAAGGCCTATTGATTTTCTTATTTTCTGCAAGAAAATGAAAATTTCTTTGGAGCAGGTGATAGTAATGTTTTCAGCTCTTTTTTTGTTGCCACATATTGTTTGAAGGCGTTAGCAAATCCTTTGTGGGCAGCTGTTGCCTTTATATTAACAGATTAGAAGAAATTGCCTTTTCTTTCATAGGAGGCTGTGAACTTGAGTCTTAGCTTTTGTTCTTGTGCCCAGTTTCTATCCTGATTATTCCACATAATAAGATCATTATCAAAATCATACCCACCAAATGCCATGATGATTGCATCAAAAATATATTTAAAATAGGTTTAAGGATTCATTTCCAACTTACATTTAGAAAAGGTACAGGTGTAACATATAAAATAAATTGAAGTCACTCTATGAAGTCGTCAGCTGCTCTTTAGAATCGACTGATCTGTTTCCCTTTCCCATTGAAATGGTTTCTAATGTGCAGACATTTTTTCCTTTAGTGTTGGGCAACCATTCCAAGGGGCTTACCTGGAAATCAGCAAGAACCCCAAGTATAAAAAACTCAAAGATGCCATTGAAGAAAAAATCATCATTGCTGAAGTTGTGAACAAAATTAACCGTGCTAACGGGAAGGTAAAAATGCTAAATCTGAAGACTATTTAGAAGTATTTATTAGTTGGCTCAGTAATCCTTAGTTTTCTGAATCTTAAAATTTGCATTTCATGCTCTTAGTAGAGGTAACTGTAAAAGGGTTTATTTTCCCTTACCTTTAAGCTTAGGTGGAATTTTGCTTGATCTCCGAAATTTTTATGAAATAAAACACATTGTGTTCAACATGTTCTTGGTTTAATTAGGTGTGCCTGTTGAAAGGTATTGTAATAAAATGTGCATTCCTGCAAATAAATATTGCTTTGAACTCATGAACTATTTTTTGGATATTTTTGATTGTTGGTATTATATCCTTTTTTGCTTTGTTTTAGAGTACATCGAGGATTTTCCTCTTAACAAATAATAATCTCCTTCTTGCTGATCAAAAGTCTGGACAAATCAAGTCTGAGGTTCCCTTGGTGGATGTGACCAAAGTGTCCATGAGCTCACAAAATGATGGCTTCTTTGCTGTGCATCTGAAAGAGGTAAAGGTTCACCTAGTGACGTCACTGAAAGATTTCTGCATTTGTCCCACTTCTTGGGCATTGATTTATAAATTCCCACATCTGACTAATCCTGTTACCTAAAGTTTATATGTGCTCATCATTGACTGGCAAATGTGGCTATATTTACCCTTATGTGAAATCTCAGGGTTGGTTTTTCAATAATTGAATACACTTAATCACTTTTATTGATTTGTTCACTTGACTTTTTAAGACAAATACATAGAAATATTAAGCTATTTTAAGTTATGTTTCCTCTGTTGTTTCTTCTTTATATCAACTTAGTAAATGTCTTCTTGTTCATCTTTAGTTTGAAGGTTTATATTAAAGGATATAGCTACAACAAAATAACAGCCTAATAATTTTGACCAAAAGATTTGTGAATGTTCTGTGCCTTTAGCTTACTCAGGACCTCCTGGCTTGAAAGGAGTAGTTAAGCAGAAGCTCTGGATTTGTTATTACTCACTTTATAATGACATTGGCCAAGTCCTTTAACTTTAGTGTGCGTATCTTTAAAATGGTGATAATAATGTACCTACTTCATATCATCGTAATAGGATAAAGTAAAACATTATAAGGACAGTGCCAATCACTTAACACTTAGTCACTGAATGAACAAATGCTGGGAAACACTAATCATACTTAGGCCTAGGTGTCTAGCTAATAGTGTCACTATCTGACTGACTCTGAACTGAGAAAAATCTTAAAAGCTTGCCCCAGCCTGTTTCCCCCAGTGTGGATCTAAACTTAGAGGCTGCTTATCAAATCACAGAATCGTAGTTCTCAAAGTAATGTACCAAATTCTAGGACAGTGATTCTTAACCTCAGTGTGTTAAAATTACACGTTTTAACAGCTTGGGAACTTTAAAAATGCTGATGCCAAGGCCATGTTTTTATTATAGCAAATCAGAATATCTCAGAATGGGACACACACATCAGATTTTTTTTGAAAACTCTTCGCCTGTGCCTTAGGTACATAGTAGAAGTGTTGTTGTTATTTTTTTCTTGAAGTGAATTATTGAGGAGTTTTTTAACCATCTTCTGCAGAATGAGTTACTGTTTTTCTTATAAGCTCCCAGGCAGTGCCCAGGGCACTTCTTCTAGCTTAGAGACCTACTTTGGGTAACAAGGGGTTAGGTGACCTTGCAGAGTTCTCTGAGCAAGTTGGTCATTATTGTTTTGTCATTATCATTTACTCGGGGAAGAATTAACTCCAGTATCTGATATTTTAGAGAAAGTGTAAATATATTCTTTACCAAGCCTGTAAACATTTACCTCCAAAGTTATCTTTAATTTTGAGAGTCTGACTCTTGGTTTGTCCTTGCAGGGCTCAGAAGCAGCGAGTAAAGGAGACTTTCTCTTCAGCAGTGACCACCTGATTGAAATGGCCACCAAGCTCTATCGCACAACTCTCAGCCAAACCAAACAGAAGCTCAACATTGAAATTTCTGATGAGTATGTTCATGTTCTGTTTGGATGTGCCTTTGCACTCTCAGCTTTATGCTTAGTTCAGCTCTTTGATGTCATTCAATAATACAAGTAGTAGTTAAGTCCTGGGTGTTTGTCTAGTAGCTATTCTACATGATAAATGGCAGGGAATGTCACTGACCAAGTCCCTGCCTTCATAGGCCTGCATTCTAGTGTTTAGGATAGTTAAATTTGAGATGACCCTTCTTGTTCATGCAGAGATAACTGCAGTTATGGAATAGATAGTCCATATTGATAAGGGCTCATTAATGCTAAGACTGGTATAAATTTGAAATTTGCTTTTTAACTTCCTGTTAAGGTTCTGATTAGAGAGGCTGATTATTTGCATATAGGTTGAGGCATCCTTCTGCACATTTAGTGAATTTTTAAGTTGTTTAGATGAATTTAAGCTACTATGTTGATTGATACTTTATTAATTACTTTCTAATGGATTACTTACCACCTGCTTATGTATTTCTTAGCATGTGTAGTAAAAATTTATATAACCAGATTGCTCAGGAAATGATCTTATTTTCTAATTTTAAAATGTTTGTTCTGTTTCGTCTTTTCCTAAAAGCCTTTCTAAAATAAATTCACACTCATTTCTGCCCTTGTGTAAGTCAAACTCTCTTTGATGTATGAGGGCTTACAGTGCCGGAGGCTTATCTTAAATTCACATTGAACACTAAAATTGTTGTTTAAATTGGAGAGGAGATTGGGGTTTATGTGTACTCTAAATTGGAAATTGCTATTTGGACTAAATAACTTCCTGTTTATGAGGCCTTTCTCAAAAAACAAAGAATATTATGAAAAAAGATAATGGTTGGTTGAGTTCCAGTTAATTAAGGTTTTAACATGTTAGGGCCCATTAGAGCTTTAAAACCCCTTTAGTTGAACTGTTTCATAATTTGGGATAATGGGCCTTGGTGGGGCTGCTAATTCCCACCCATCCTGGGAAGATTGTCTGTCTTTCAGGTGCAGAAGCTCCTCAGTATATATACATAAGGCTGGATGAAGCAGCCTTGTAGCTAGCCCTACATTAATAAGGTCATCTTTGCAGAGAAAAGAAATCATACCACAATCCAGGCCACAAAGGATTGCTACTTTTAAGCATTTCCCATACAGATATTCTAAGAGCACTACTTTTAGAAAACATTGGTGATACATTATGGGAAAAAAAAGTTCCCTGGTGGAAATTTAAAATCCTTCATTATTACAGTGCTTCTCAGAGCCTCTAAAATCTTATTGCACATTGTGACTCTCCAGCAGGCGGGGGTAGGGGGGTGGTTGTTGGGAGGATAGCGTGTGCTGTGTTTCCTAAATGTCGTCAACCACAGAACTCCTCCAGTTGCTCTCAGCACCTGTGTTCAGAGGCACACAGTCCGGGAAACAGCACAGGAACCCTGCCTGTCACAGAGAGTATGTGATATTCTGGGTGAAATAGAGACCAGTATATACATGTATGCAGATATATGTACATATATTGTACTGCTGGTGTTGGTGCAGGGCTTCCCAAGGGGAGTGCTTCAAAGGTCACTCTACTGATACTCAGCAATGAGGTATGCATTATCCTGTAAATACAGTTGTCTGAGTGAAGATTTACAGTGGGGCATGTGAAGAAAACATTCAGTAGCCATATAATACCTTTCTTTCCCCAGTTCCTAGTTACTGCTTGGTCTCATAAAAATCAAACAACTGTGGAATCTTGCAGAGCACCTCTGGGTCCCTCCCCCCCCTGGAGAGGAAGTTTCCAGATCAGCCTGTGTTTCTTAACCCCAGGAAGCTTGTAGGCGGGGATTATAACTCTTCTTAAAATTATTAAAAATTATTAAAAGTTACGAGCAGGGGGAGCCTGAGCCATGTGTTACCTGCTGACATTATAGGCATCACAGTGTCATAGCACAGTACATCACTCACGTGTTTGTGGTGATGCTTGTATAAATAATATACTGAGCTCCTGATCACATAAAAGTATAGCATATATAATCATGTA
Source organism: Loris lydekkerianus (assembly GCA_963574355.1). NCBI lineage: Eukaryota > Metazoa > Chordata > Mammalia > Primates > Lorisidae > Loris > Loris lydekkerianus. Next base: position 18,450 of record CAUYPK010110665.1, on the reverse strand, counting down.
CAGTATATAATACTTGACAATGGTAATAAATTACACTGTTATGTATAATAAATTCCACAGTCTATGTATTTACTATCCTATACTTTTTATTGTTATTTTAAAGTGTACTCCTTCTGTAAATAAGAAAAAGTTGATTGGCTCAAGCAGCTCTTTCAGGAGGTATTCCAGAAGAAGGCATCATTATCATAGGAGAGGACAGCTCCCTAGGTGCTATTGCTCCTGAAGACTTTCCCATGGGACAAGCTATGGAGGTAGAAGATAGTAACAGTGACAGTCCTAACTCTGTGTAGGCCTAGGCTAACGAGTGTGTTTGTGTCTTCGTTTTGAACAGAAAAGTTTAAAAAGTAAAAAAATTAAAAATTGAAAAAAGCTCAGTGAGTAGAGTGCCAGCCCCATATACCGAGGGTGGTGGGTTCAAACCTGGCCCTGGCCAAACTGCAACAAAAAATAGCCGGGCATTGTGGCGGGCACCTGTAGTCCCAGCTACTTGGGAGGCTGAGGCAAGAGAATCCCCTAAGCCCAGGAACTGGAGGTTGCTGTGAGCTGGGTGATGCCACGGCAGTCTACAGAGGGTGATAAAGTGAGACTCTGTCTCTACCAAAAAAAAAAAAAAAAAAATTTGAAGAAAGCTTATAGAGTAAGGATGGAAAGAAAGAAAATATTTTGTACTGCTGTACCATGTGTTTGTTTTAAGCTAAATATTATTAAAAAGAATCAAAAGTGAAAAAAATTGAAAGGTTAAAAGTTATAAAGTTTAAGTTATACTTTATAAGGTAAGGTTAATATATTATGGAAGAAAGAAAAATATTTTATAAATTTGGTGTAGCCTTAGTGTCCATTATCTATAAAGGCTCTAGTAGAGTGCTGTGATGTCATAGGCCTCATGTTCACTCACCACTCAACCCACTGACCTACCCAGAGCAAATTTCCAATCTTGCAAGCTCTATTCTTGGGAAGTGCTGATTTTTCAGTCTTTTATAACATATTTTTACTGTATCTTTTCTATGTTGAGGTACACAAATACTTACCATTGTGTTATAATACCCATAGTACTCAGTACAGTCACATCCTATCCAGGGTTGTAACCTAGGAACAGCAGGCTGTACCTGACAGGGGGTCCAACCTGTAGCCTATGAGCCGCATGCAGATTATTTGAGGACTGTTTGGCTTATCTTTGGGATCAGATATCACAAAAAGTATGGATGGACTTTTTTTTTTTTTTTTTTTTTTTTTTTTGATAATAATCTTTCATTAATTTTAATGTATTTGTGTGGCCAAGACAACTCTTAATCTTCCAATGTGGAGCAGAAAAGAAAAAAGGTTGGACACCCCTACATACCATGTAGTGTAGGTGTATAGTAGGCTGTGCCATCCAGGTTTGTGTAGGTACACTCTGTGACATTCGCAAAATGACGAAATTGCCTAAGGATGCATTTCTCAGAACATAAAGTGAATTTGTTCTATTAGACATTTTAAATATATGTATACATATGTGTATATTTATGTGTACACACACACATCATTTAAGTTATACAGTTGTTTTTCTGAATATCTTAAATCCAGACAACTGATTTATGTTCCTTTTAGTTTAAAATTCTAACTGGTATTAATCCTATGAAATAATACATCTACGAGATTAGACATTTAATTTCATAAACTCATCCTAGAAACAGTGCTACATACCTCGTTGCTGAATATTACTGGAGTCACCTTCAGAGCACTCCCCTTGGGAAGCCATCGGCACCAGCACATAGTGCACACTTCAAAGCCATTTTGACACTCTTCTGGAATGGCCGTCTGAGCTGTTGTCATACAGAGGTCCAACAATTAAGTTAGTGAACTCACCAAAGAACAGTGCTTTGAAGGGTGCACGAGGTGCTGGTGTTGGTGCAGGGCTTCCCACAGGGAGTACTTCAAAGGTCACTCTACTGATACTCAGCAGTGAGGTATGCAGCACTTTTTCTAGGATGTGTTTGTGAACTTAATTATTGGGTCTCATATGTTATTATTTGCTGAAGGATGATTTTCAGTTCTCTTCTGTGAAGTAAGTGTGATAAATAATAGTTTTTACCTCCTACAATTGTCTTAAAGCTGAGCTGATAATATATGTAAACAACCAAGAACAGTGTAACAGTGTACATGGTAAACACTCAATACACTTTAGCTGTTGTTATTTCTAGCATGAATCTTGATCACAAGTTACAAACATGGAGAAAATTAATGTATGCTTAAGTTATTGGGGGAAGAAGTTCCTATACATTTATTATACTACAAATGGTCTTTGAAAATTAAAATGTAGGAGTATTTTTTCAATGTGTGACCTTGTGTTAAATGTGAAAGATAATTTCTTTTTTCTTTTTTCTCTTTTTTTTTAAATTGTTGGGGATTCATTGAGGGTACAATAAGCCAGGTTACACTGATTGCATTTGTTAGGTAAAGTCCCTCTTGCAATCGCATCTTGCCCCTGTTTCTTTTTTTCTTTGAGGCACATAGATAAAAGTATGTATGCCTGAAACATATTTCCGATAGGCTAATCAGAAATTATAGCTGGTTTGGGTTTTTTTTCTCACCCCCGCACTTTCAAGTTGCAAAGAACCCATTTAAAAGGTCAGAAGTACTATCTCTGTAAAACAGTGGTTCTCAGCCTTCCTAATGCCTCCACCTTTTAATTCAGTTCCTGTGGGTTGCGACCCACAGGTTGAGAACCGCTGCTGTAAAACAACTCAATGACTGAGTTTACGCACAAAGCTTCACTCCAGTAAAAACATTTGGAAAACCTGGCCTCTTTAGACCTTGAACCTGAAACTGACCTGTACAGAGCAGACCTGTTGCTATGGAGTCAGCTGAGTAAGTCATCAGTCAGGTAGTTAGGGTGACTCACTCAATAATGTGCCATTAACTCAGAAAACTGTTCCTGAGAAACACATCGAAAACATTGTAGCATTGTGCTGATTGTCATGGCACCAGTTCTGAGATGGGAAGACCTGGGTGCTGGCCCAGTGGTGTGGCTTTCATGCCCGCCCAGGGATGCTGTCTTTGAGGGCAGGGATCTCACTGTGTACAGCTGGGTGCCCCTCTTTGCACCAGCACGGGACATGTGAAGAATAATCTGTGGACAGTTGCTTTTCCCTTGCTGGTCTGTGAAAGGAAAGATCTGGACTAAAATGTGGTTTCCCTCGGGGTGTATCACTTGTGGGATAAGAGATAGTTTTAGGTAGATGTTTGAAAATGTTTATAATTTTAATAGAAATATTTTAATGAGTATTAAAAAATACATGGGAGATCAAACTCATGATTCTGATTCTAAAGGTGACTATAATTTTGAGAGACATTTATTTAAGGTAAAAATAACTATTAGCATATTATGGAGATATAACAAAAATGATTTAGGAAGTCTGAATAATAGAAACCAAAGTCTAGGGTCACCAGACCCCTTCCTTTTCTGAGAATTCTTTATTTTCTAAATTTGTTGGTAATGTAATAGGATCTCACAATTTATATTTTAAATCTCAAAAATTTATATTTTTGTTCTGCAAAAATGGAGAAAATGGGAATATTAAGGTGTTGGTCTTCTCATTTGAAACATGGACATAATTATGTTTAGCTTTTCTTACCTTATTAGAATATGGCAAACTTCATAGCCTTCATGATTTACTTAGGGCTAAATGATAAGTACACGGAGTAAAATCCAGTGATATAATCCAGTAAAAAGTGCTGATGGGAAAGGGTAATACAGACTGAGTCTCAAGGGAGACTTATTTGAAATGCTTTAGACTGGAAATGTTTCAGATTTCAGGTTTTTTTAGATTTTGGAATACAGTCACAGGTCATTTAATGACAAGGATATGTTCTGAGAAATGTGTCGGTAGGTAACTTGATCATTTTGTGAACATCATAGAGTGTACTTACACAGACCTGGATGGGAGACCCTATTCTACAACAGGGTCATACAGTATATAACTTCTTGCTCCTGGCCTATAAACCTATAGGCAGTTGTAACACAATGGAAAGTATTTGTGTATCTAAACATACAAAAGGTATAGTAAAAATATGGTATAAAAGATAAAAAATGGCACACGTATGTAGGACACTTATCCTGAATATAGCTTACAGGACAGGAAGTTGCTCTGGGTGAGTCTGAGTGACTGCGAAGGCCTAGAGTTTTGTTGTACACTGCTGTAGACTTTATAAACACTATATACTTAGGTATACTAAATTTATAATAAAAATATTTTTTCTTCAATAATGAATTAACCCTAAGTCACTATAACTTTTTGACTTTATAAACTTTTAAATTATTTTTACTTTTTGACTACCTTGTAATAATACTTAAAACATAGACAGGTTGTATAGCTGTGTAAAAATATTTTCTTTGTATACTCTATAAGCTTTTATCTATTTTTAATTTTTTTACTTTTTTTTACTTTTTAAACTTTCTTGTTAAAAACGAAGACACAAACACTCCTTAGCCTAGGCCTACACAGGGTCAGGACTGTCACTGTCACTATCTTCTGCATTGATAGCTTGTCCCACTGGAAGGTTTTCAGGGGCAATAACACATAGGGAGCTGTCATCTCCTATGATGACAATGCCTCTTTCTGGAATACCTTCTGAAAGACCTGCCTGATGCTATTTTACAGTTAACTTTTGAATAAGTAGAGGAAATCTACTTCAAAATGACAAAAGTATAGTGTGTTAAATATGACATTGGGGCAGCTGCAAAATCAATAAGAATTTTCTTCAGCTCTGGTATAATCTTAAGAGATCACTGTTTAGATGAGGTCCACAGCTAACCAAAGTGTCTTTATGCAGCACATGACTATATTTGCATCATACTTACTGGTTCAGCATCAATCCAAAAATCTGAAACCTAAAGTGCTTCAGCAAGCATTTCTGTTGAGCTCGAAAATTTCAGATTTGAGAACATTTTGGACTTTTGGATGAGGTTAGGGATGCTCACAAGTACTTGTTCGTATCAGTATCCAGTAAAATACACGAGCTTGTGTTACTATAATCATTACAGGTTCTGTGCATGGTTCTCTAATTTGTTGTATTCTTTTCTCCTAGGTTCCTGGTACAGTTCAGACAGGACAAAGTATGTGTGAAGTTTATTCAGGGCAATCAGAAAAATGGGAGTGTCCCAACGTGCAAACGAAAAAACAACCGTCTCCTTGAAGTTGCTGTCCCTTAACTAGCACCTCCTCTCTGCTTTCAAGGACTTATTTCTTTGTAATAGTGCAATTTGGTTTTGTTTCGTTTGGGGTTCATGGTATGTTTGGGAATTGCCAAAGGCTACCTGTTAGAGTCCTTTGGCGAAATAAAAATATTTGACTAATCAATTTTTACTATTGGAATAGTTTTAACCTTTCAAATACATGTTCTGTCCTGGAGCAGGATTGGAGAAACTAACATGTCTATTTTTATGTCATACGTGTTCTGAGTGTTCTTTGTTTATTCATCGTGTTAGGTCTGTTTACCCTAAATCAGCATATTATTCTTAAATCATTAATACGTTATAAGTATAGGAAATGGTCTTAAAAGATAATGCATTCATTCATCAAATATTTATTCAATGCCTGCTGTTTGCTGGGCACCGAGCTAGATGGTATAAAAACTTAGCAGAGAACTTTTTGTTCTTAAGGCCATTGTATTGTGGCTGGTTTGTTTAACAATCACTACGATGGTTTGAAAATGTTGAGACCAAAACAGTAACTGTTAATAATGGATAGCATGAGTAGGAACCCTGTAATATGATTTTGAACAATATATGCTTCAAAAAGGACCGGTCCTAGGAAGGAGTAGAAATGTGAGTGACTAAAATCCTTTTGTGTGTAGTTCCTGTTTGAACAGAAGAAAATTGACAGTTGAACAGGACTTTTAATTTGTTTAGATCTGTAATTACTTTTAACAGTAGGAGACAGAAGTCATTCTTAGTTTAGGAGAAGTAACAGAAGCGGTCCAGGAAGAGTGTATGTTCCTTTTTCTCGTAAATATCGTATCTGATCCTAGGTATGCTAATATCTGCGGAATATTGCTCTCATGCAAATTTGAGTAGATATTTTAATTAAGTAGCTAACATAGCAAAGGGCTAAAAGCCTTTCAGATAGTGGTAAACATTCTGTATGATGTGCAATAAACATCGAAGATCTTTTTTGAAAGTTTTATTTATAATATACATTTTTGTATGAGAAAGGTGATTGGTACAGGGTGCATATTTTAGTGAAGGATCAAAATTAAGTTTATGTAATTTGCAGGGCTTATTTTTTTTTTTTTTTCCTTCAGATTTACAATAAGAATTCATTTTGGAAACTACATCCTAAACTTTGGAATCAAATTGTTTCTTATTTGGGAGGATAATGTATATACATTGGCATTATGTTAAATAATAAAATTGTTCTAATTTGGTGCCATTGGCTGGATCACAACTGTATTTTTGTAGTTGAAGCTATTTTTGTATGTTGTGTGTCTATGTATCATCACACAGAAAGGTTTTACAATCTAAACATTATGTGTTCTTTGTAATTGAATTTCACTAAACTTTTTATAAACCAGAAACATTCATTCAAAGTATTTTCTGGGGATTTTCTTTTGACTTTTGTACTTAAAAAAAAATTGCTCACATAGAGAAATTCTCAGAAGTCTTTGTGTGTATTGGTACAGGTAGAAGTTATAATTATTTGTATTTTTCTCCACCATGTGCCTCGAAGTAGATTGATGTGAATAGAAATTTGGGACTGAAAAGGTCTTTTTTAAAATGTTTTTTAAATATATAGTATAGTCACCATACAAGTAAGTATGAAAAGGAATAGAATATATATTCTATATTCTATTGTTTACCCATCTGCTCAGTTCCCACCCACCCCCTCAAAAGTTGTAGTTGCTTTTGCATTGCTTTATGCATATCCCTGCTTAAGGAAATAAAAACATTAATTCTCATCTGCTATTTTAGTAGACAGCAGCTAGTACAGTGTATTGTAGATGTTGTTCCTTACCTTGCCCTCGTCTCCTAGCAGAATATCAGGAAGAGCTGCTCATTCTTTCCACAGTTGCTGGAGTCTTCTGTTCTAAGGATGTGCTGTAATGACTTGACCTGTTTTCCACTCACTGTCATCAGGTTGCTTCCTAAGTGGAACTTTGGGGTGGAGAAGACAAATATCCCATGGGTCTACTTGTTAAATTTTCCCATATACCTTATTTGCCTGTTGCTCATTGTGATGGTTAGGAATAACAGCAGTTAGCAAGGACACGTTCTCCAAAGTGTCTTTCCAGTAGAGAAACCATTTAGTCTAAAGTTTCATTGTCAGTATTATGCAAGGACTGAAAAAAAAAAAAAAAAATCACCACAAGGTAATTATAAATGAGAATATTTTTGCGTATTAACTTCCACACTTAAAGTCTTGATACTAAAGCATTCAATATTTCTGGTCATGGAACTCAGTCTACAGGGGTTACAACTTTACTTGGTAGGAAAGTTTTGCTCAACTTCAGCCAGAAAGCTTCCTCATGTGCCACGGTGAAAGTCCTTCTCATTACCCATGAGGAAGAGCAGTAATAACTTGATCACACCAGAAATGAGGAGAGAGCCACTACGGCCCAGGTGACCCACAGTAGAGCAGTGTTTCCCAAAATGTCACCGAGTGTCAGTCTGAATCAAAATCACGAGGAAAGCTTGCTTCAAAAACATTAAAAAAAAAAATTCCAATTCATGGGCCAAACCCTGTACCAACTGGATGAGAATCTCTGGAATAGAGTTCAAAAACAGGCATTTTAAAGAAAATCTCCAGATTCACACACATTAAAGTTTTAGAGTTAGTAAGAAAAGTACTAGAGTTTCTCATAGATTGTGTACAGCAATCTATGTCTAAGAAGTCCTCCCCTGGTGATTCTGATTGATGTCCAAGTGTGAGAACCATGGTCTAGAGCTGCTCTCTGGCTGCACATGGCATTATTGGCCCCACTGGGCAATGCTGCCCACCACCTCAATGCCTGACAACAGGTAACTATAATATCACACCATACAGTGGCCCAGAACCTGAGACTCCTTATCTTTGGGTTTCTGTCACTGTCCTGCAATGGAAAGTTGAAGTATTAGTGAAAACTCTGGCTTAGCCACACAGCCCTAACTTGTGCCCAGCCATCATTAGAAGGCTGCCCAGCCTCTGGCATGACTAATACGTGTCATGCTTGAAAAAAGTAAATAGGTAATGGGCACCAAAAATCAGACCAACATAGTTGCTGAGGTATGCATTGTGACTGGTACAGTTACTCTTGACCTTGATTTCCTTCTACCACAGGAAGAGAAAGGAATAATTATCCTGTAATAGACTGGTTACGGTTTTGTATTTCACACCCTCAGAATAATAAGTTGGACCCAAAATTCAGATGTAAGGTCTTCAGCTCAAGTTTGAAAACCTTTGTTCATACCCCAGGGGTGAAGGGGTGTGTCTATAATGGTGAAACAGGCCAAGAGTTCTGAGAATCAGGCATATTTTTAATGTTGAGGATTTGGCTGAGATCTAAGGGAATGAACTGTTTTATTACATCATTTCAGTCAGTACACTGAGAACTCGGAAGTTCATGTAATTGAATATAATGAGTCAAGCATGCTTTAAAATTCTTTTAAACCAAATATAAAAGACAAACTTTTCTAACCTGTTATTTTTCATATAATTTAAGGTATTTCTTAGGCTCCTTGAAATCTTCAAATAGTAAGTACTTTTTAAAATGGTGTGTGTTGCTGGAAAAGGATTTAGTAAATTCATGAAGGTATCTTTTTTTCATGTTAAGTTTTGATAGAAGGCTTTGCATTAAGAGCCTTTGTTTTTAAGTTGGGCATTGTTTTTCCATGAATACTGTGGCACTCAAATTCACTAAAATAATTAGACAAGGATAAAGGTAAAAAGGGAAGAGAATGGATGGCAGTCATTTTGCTTTTCTCTCTTCCTGGTGAGGAAACAGCTGTACGCTTTTATTATCCATTTGAAGGTTTTTATCCAGGTGGTTGTCCTCGTTGGAGGAGCTCTGTCTTTGAATCTCATTTTAATAATAATGTTATATGCTTCTGTCAGGTGTTTTTTTGTTTCTTCTGTTTTTGCAGTTTTTTGGCTGGGGCCAGGTTTGAACCTGCCACCACCTCTGGTATGTGGGGCCAGCACCCTACTCCTTGAGCCACAGGCACCACCTATTCTCCTATCAGGTGTTTTTTAGCTAAGCCTTAGAAGCTGTGACCTTAATGAGCTGGCACTTGCTCTCTGGTTTCATCAGCTTCTATTTAAATAGCCACAGAGGAGAAATTTGTTTTGAGTCGATTTCCTCCAAATTTTGGAATATTTTCTTTCTTTTTTTTTTTTTCTGTTTGTTTGAAGATTATTTTCAAAATCTGGAGTTAATCACAGTACAGCACAAGGCACAATCTCTTCCTCCTTAACGTTTTTTTCACTGGCATGACAACCAAATCTCCAGTGCTGAGTTCCATAAAATTCAACAAAAATCTAACTTTATAACCGAGGAAAATAATCTCAGCTTCTTGGAGTTTTAAGAAATGGATGGGGAACAGAATTTAAGGGCGTATTTACCCAAAGGCCTGGTAGTACTGAGGGAAAGAAAGATAAACTACCTGATCTCAATTATATGCACCCCAACTTTCTTTGTTTTTTTCCTCACTTATTTCAGGGAGGGGGTGTGCACTCACTAATTGATAGAACTGACATGCTCTCTTTAAAAATACACTTTTTAAATGTCATCCACATCAGAAATGTTCACACAGAAGTGAACCCATCCATGTAACTAGCACCCAGTACAGGAGGCAAGCCAAAGATAGCAGCCAAAACCCCCTTCTCCATCCCAGTCATAATCCCAGATCAAAAGTAACTTGTTTTCTAGTGCTACGTATTAATTGTGTCCATTTAAAAACTTTATATAAGTGGAATCATAGAATATATAGTTTTCTGCCTGGCTTTCATTCATTTTCATTCATTCTTTTACTGTGAAATTCATTGATAATATTGCACATAGCTAAGTTTGTTCATTCTCTGGGCTCTGTAATAATTTATCATGTGTCCAGACTGCAAATTTGTGATCCATGTTACAACTGAGTGGCCATTTGGCTATTGAACACGGAGCTGCAGCAAACGTTCTAGTACATGTCTTTTGGCGAGCGTATGTACACGGAACTGCTCCATCACAGGGTAAGGTTATGTTCAGCCCTAGCAGATCCTGTCCCAGTGGCTTCTGATGGAGCTGTTCCATTTTGAGCCCCTGCCAGCAGTGCCTGAGGGCTGCAGTCACTCTGCATCCTGGCTGTACTTGGCATTGTCAGTCTTTTAAATGTTGGTCCTTCCGGTGCATCTTGGCCTCAATTTCCATCTTCCTGATGACTAATGAATTCAGTCACCTTTTTAATATTGGCTATTTGGATATCACCTTTTATGAAGTGTCTGCTGAAGGACGTCGTCGGTTTTTCTTCTGGCTTTGCAGTTCTCTATGTTTTGAACGTGAGATCTCTACGTGTATGGCATGTATCTTCCCACAGTGTGTGGTTACCTTTTTCTTTTCTTACCAGTGTCTTTTGATAAACAGAAATTTGATTTTAGTGTACAGTCCAGTTTATCAATTTTTTCCTTTATGGTGAGTGATTTTTTTTCCTGAATAAGAAGTACATGCTTATCCAAGATTATGAAGATATCTGCATATGTTTTCTTGGAAAAGCTTTATTGTTTTACCTTTCACATGTAGTTTTTCGGTCCATCTGGAACTGATTTTTTTTAATGGTACAAGGGATTGAGATTTATTTTTCACCATAGGGATAAGCAGTGGGCCCAGCACCTTTTCCTTTAAAGGCCAATCTTGCCCCACAGCACTGTTTCCAGTTCTCTGTTCTGTACATTGTTTATCTGTCTTTCTATCAATGCTGAACTAGGTTAATTATGGCTTTGAAATATGTTGGTATAGTTGCTTATGGTAGAACTGATAACTCTTGGTGACAGATTTTAAGCTCTAGTGATAGGATTGGGGGGGAGCATTAAAACTAATAAATACACATTTTCAGCTATGTGGAATAGTAATAGTTCATCGGAGTTCTTACATTAGGAACATAAAATAAGCTCTTTAACCACAGGGATTTGGGTTTGGGAGTTCCTCGTGGAATCATACAGGGAAAATATTAGATATTTCCTTGAAGTAAATTAAGAACTTCTAATTTTATGCGATATTTTGGTTTTCCATTGACTCAGTGGTTTTTATCCATATCACTAGTCATCCCCATTTTAAATTTTCCACAAAGTCTTCCTATGATTCCTGTTTTCTGTAAGCTCATATGAATGCTTTCTTCTGTTGTTAGGTAGGGCTACCTGTCCCTCTCTTAGATTCAGTTCCTTTGGTAATGGACAATGAGAGATCTCTGAAGGTTTTTCTAATTCTTTAAATACTACAGTCAGTTATCTTGTGCAGTGATAATAGTTTATAGATGAGGCCAGATGGTGGCCAAGGTGGAGTGCCTGTCTTTGCTTGGCTTCTCTACGCCTCCCCCATTTTTTTTTAAATTAAAAAAAAAAAAAAAAAGATTTTCTAAATTATTTCCCAGTAATCACCCAATCCATTCTTTTTTGTGCAGTTCTGAGCTAGTTAAATTCAGAATCTCCTATTAAAAAATAATATCTCCCAACTCAGCATTCTTGAAATTGGGATTTTAATTGACAGAGAGGAGCAATACCAAAAAGGCAGATGAGCCATTTTTAGTAGCAATAAAAGCATATGCATCATTTTTATTTTCATGAGGGGCAAATTACAGTCAAAGAAAAATACATTTAACTTACTCGTTTTATATGTACCAAATAAAAACCAATTGCTTGGAAAAGTCAAATAGGAAATGAATAAGTTTTTGATCTATCTAAACTGAAAGGAGATAAAGAGAGTTGTTAAGGAATTGCACAGAGGGAAATAAAAATGTTCTTCCATTCTTCAGGAACCTGAAAGTATCTTTAGCTGCAAAATCAGCTTTTCTGTTTATTCAGTAATATAACTGGTATGATAATATTGTCATTCTGTTTTCTTAAATCCTAACTTTTAGAATGGGACGCTGTCATATGTAAGCAGAACAATCACCAAGACTTACTTTCCTTGATATAACACCTAAAATGACCTGAAAATGAATTTCCTGGAATTTAAAAATAACAACTTTTAGAATTGAAGCTGTTAGAGGTTAGAGGTGTATAATACTAGATGGGGCTCAGCACCATTTCAAGATCTGATAGGAGAAAATCAATGAGTGTCTATTCAAATGACCAATCTGGCAGTAATGAGATGGTGCCATTATTTAGAAGGATAGAAAACTTACTGCTACCTGAAGCATTACTTTGTAGCATTGGGTAATTATAAATACAGAATTTAAAAGGAAGATATTTATAGGTATCTAGGTGTTTATAGGTATCTAGGTGGAAAATGCCTTCACTTTACCTTGGCTTTGAATATAAATACAGCAAAAGCTCTTCTATCTGTATTGTTATGAACAGATTAATATAGAGATCTGGGAAATGGTAACAATTAGTATCTTGTTTTTCTGATCATCTCAGGGGCTACTTGGCAACAGCTGTCTTTACTTCCTAGCACAAATTGGACTTGGATCTAAAAAGAGATGAGTTCTGCTAATATTAAATGGAAAGTACTTGGGAGCTTTTGCTGAAACATTACTAAAAGGAAGGAATCCACCCACCAATTTGTTCTTTCCACTAGAAAAAAGCCCCACAGATGAAGATGCCGTGTGTTGTGTCTTGAACTATCCCCAAGCCACACCAGATACACAGGAAAGTTTGTTTGAAAAATTTTATTTCAGAAGTGTGGTGTAATAGGTATAAATGTACCATTTGCATCCCTGTCCCTTCTGAAAAGTACATGTGACAAAGCAGGAAAATTCATACAGGTCTGCCATGCATCTTGGACTGCAGTAAAACATCATTAGTCACGTGGTTGTCACTTGCCTCTCAAAGCAAAACCATCTTTAAATACATCATCTTTGGGGAGATCCCTTTGAGATTTTGTTACATTTTCTGCTGAGTCATGGTATAGTCTAGTAAAAGGAATTGCTTTGTGTCAAGTGGAGAGGTTTAAATTCTAATTTTGCCACTGAATCCTATTCCAATTGATCAAGCTGCTCCTTTTCAATAACTGCATCACCATTTGTTCTTTCCATTCAGCTAATAAAATGCTTTTAGACTGAAATTAGATCCCTGAATGAGCAATTTTCCTCTATCTTAGACTTTACCTCACTCAGTCTTGCCAAATATGAGTCATTAGCCAGAAATGCCAGTTGATGGTTTGGCAGAAACCCTATTCTGCTATTCAAATAAAGGCCCATTAAGGATTCTTGGAGTGGCGGCACCTGTGGCTCCATGAGTAGGGCGCTGGCTCCATATATTGAGGGTGGTGGGTTCAAACCCAGCCCTGGCCAAACTGCAACAAAAAATAGCTGGACATGTGGCAGGTGCCTGTGGTCTCAGCTACTTGGGAGGCTGAGGCAAGAGAATTGCCTAAGCCCAGAAGTTGGAGTTTGCTGTGAGCTGTGACATTACAGCACTCTACCAAGGTCAACAAAATGAGACTTTGTCTCCAAAAAAAAAGAATTTCATGGATTGACTGGTAGCAACCCTCAGCAGAAGCTCCTGAGCAGAGGAAGATAAACTGGACGGAATCGGACTCTATAAAGCCAAAGGTGGGGAGCTGAGCCAAGAAAGAAGTTTGGCAAGCTGTAACTCCAAGGAAGAGCATTCAAGAAAACAAATTACAGGTACAAAGCCTATGAACTAGAGGACAGGAGACCCCTCTCCCCATGCAGGAAGCCTGCTACAGGCTATCTGTGAACAAGCAGGGAACAAAAGACCTCTCATTTTACCTCGCTGGAGAGAGCCAATAAACTCCAGATCTCTTTCTCCAGGGAGGTCCCACTTTTGAACTTAGACACCACCTTGCCAGGCATAAAATTGAACAGGTATTTTCCCCCACAAGTTCAAACTCCCAGTCCACCCTTTCCCCCTCACATGGCAGTCTGAAGTTCTGCCCCCTGCAGAGCACAGTGTTTGGTCTTTCCCTGAGAGACCTGGGCATAGTGTGAACTGCCAACCATTTGTGACTAACGGAGAAGGGAGAGGATGTGGGAAGAAAGGGACACTTGGCAGGAGGAGGAGCAGTCCCCTGGTTATGACTATGCCTGGCCAGGGGTGGTGTTGACACTTGGGTTTGGGCTGTGGGAAAGGGTACAGAACCCCTGGCTCTGATAGCACCCACAGTGGGAGAGTGGTTGCCCTGTGTGGACTGAGTTCCATGGACAGGGCTGGTCCCCAGCCTCTACTGGGCCTGGCAAGTAAAGGCTTGCTAGGTGTGGACTGAGACCTGAGAGCAAGAGTGTGGTCCCCTAATTCCAACAGAACCCTCAAGCAGTTGCTAACTTGGTGTGAACTAAGACCTGAGGGCTAGGGTGTGGTCCCCCATCTCCAGTGGGGCTGGTGAGCAGAGGCTTACTGGATGAGGACTGAGATGTTTGGCAGAGTGCTGTGCCCTGACTTTTAACAGAGCCTGTGAACAGATGCTTGCCAGGCAATGGACTGAAAGTGGCAGGTGGGGCATGGTCCTCTGATTCCAACTGGTCTGGCAAGCAGAGGCTAGCTGGGTGTGGACTGAGACCTGTGGGTGGGGTCATGGCCCTTGGCTTCAACTGGGCCTGTGAGCAGAGAAGCAGTCAACAGTGTGGACTGAATCTGGTGGATGGGAGTGTGGATTCCTGGCTCTAATTGTGCTGTTGGACACCACTGAATTCCTCTCTGTTGAACAGGGTTTGCACTGCCTGAGACAATTCAATTGGAACCTGTGTCTGGGGCTGTCCACTCAGGGACATTCTGAGGTTGACCTTCAAAGTTCTGTAGAGGAAAAGAACTGAAGAGTGGGGGCTGGGTGCCACAGCTGTTTGTATCTCTTCACAGCCAAGATTGAAATCTAATACTGTGGTTTCTTAGGATAGGGTAGAGGTCGGCAGATATCAAAACAGACCAAGCTGTGCTAACTCACTAAGTAGTTCCTCAGAGTCTCCAGCCAAAACTCTGAAAGGAGCCTTTGTAAGGTTGTAGGAGATAATCTACAATTACAAAGCCTAGTGCTTTGGTAAGGGGCTATCTCTACTACCTGGGAACCCCAAATTCAGTCTCACCCGACCAGTTCCAATACCAAATGGTGGAAAATAAAAATTGTGTGGACCCAACAGAAAAACTCTGGCAACATGAATAACCAGAGTAGATCAACCACCCCAAGAAATGACAAAGGAGATAGAACTGAAGATGCCATGCATAGACAAATGGCAGCAATGTCAGAAATCGAATTCAGAATATGGATTGCAAATAAGATAAATAGAATGGAAGAAAAGATAGAAATTGAATTCCAAATAGTAGTTTTAAAGTTGTCTCAAGAAATTTATGAATTCAAAGCCCAAGTCACCAAAGACAGGGACACAATGAGAAAAAAGATAGCAGAGCTCAAGGAAAAGAAAAACTTGGTTGAGGAGCTCAAAAATACAGAATCCCTCAGTAATAGAGTAATAGAGTTGACCAGGCAGAAGGAAGGATCTCTGAAACTGAAGACAAAGAGAACAAAAACTGATTATTCCCCAAGAGAGTCGTGGGATCACTCCAAAAGATCAAACATTTGTCTTATAGGAATTCCCAAAGGAGAAGAGGATGGTCCTAAAAGTACAGATGCTCTACTCCAAGAGATTTTGGAGGAAAATTTCCCAAGCATTGCAAGAGACACAGAACTTCAGATAGCAGACAGTTTCAGAACCCCAGCAAGACTCAGTCCAAATATGGCATCTCCTAGACACATTGTGATTAGCTTTGCCAAAGTTAAGATGAAGGAGAAAATTCTGCAAGCAGCCAGACATAAGAAAAGCATTACCTACAAAGGGAGAAGTATCAGAATGACTGCAGATCTCTCAGCCGAAACGTTTCAAGCCAGAAGAAGATGGCCATCAACCTTCAATCTCCTAAAATAAAACAACTTCCAGCCCAGGATCCTGTATCCAGCTAAACTTAGTTTAATTTGCGATGGAGAAATCAAATACTTTAATGACATAGACATGTTGAAGAAATTTGCCATAACTAAACCAGCTCTCTAGGATATTCTCAGACCCATCCTCCATGATGATGAGTGCAATGCTCTACCTCCAAAGTAAATTCACCCAGAAATTTTTGAACAAAACCCAACTTCCACAGCGGTGAAAGGATTAAAAATGTCCACTGGACATCCAAAAATCATGACACCCAAAACACAATCAGGCTTATCAATTCTCTCATTTAATGTGAATGGTTTAAATTGTCCTCTAAAGAGGCACAGGATGGCAGGCTAGATATATAAACTCATATGAGATATCTGCTGTATAAAAGAATATCACCTTACATTAAAGGATAAAAATACACTCAGGGTGAAGGGATGGACTTGTATAATACAGGCAAATGGAAACCAGAACAAATCAGGGGTTGCAATTTTAGTAGCAGATACAATTGGCTTTAAACCAACAAAAATAAAGAAATATAAGGAAGGTCACTACATATTTGTCAAGGGAAACACCCAACATGAAGATATTTTAATAATTAACATTTATGCACCCTACCAGAATGCTCCACAATTCATAAAGCAGACCTTAATAGATGTGAACAACTTGATATCTTGCTGCAGTATAGTAGTTGGAGATTTTAACACCCCTTTGACAGTTTTGGATAGATTCTCCAAGAAGAAAAACAAAGAAATATTACACTTAAACCTGACCCTAGATTAAATGGACTTTACAGATCTCTACAGAACATTTCACCCTAATAAAACTAAATATACATTCTTCTCATCAGCCCATAGGTCATCCTCCAAAATAGATCATATCCTAGGACACAAGTCTAACCTCAGCAAATTTTAAAGTGTAGAAATTCTTCCTTGTTTCTTCTTGGATCACCATGGAATAAAAGTTGAACTCAACAGCAACAGGAAATTCATATTCAAACAAAATCATGGAAACTAAATAATCTTAGGGTGAATGATAGCTGGGTTAAAGACGAGATTAAGAAGGAAATTAAATTTCACCCTCCACCCACCCGGAGGGAGGGTGATTGATGGGATTACACCTGTGGTGCATCTTACAAGGGTACATGTGAAACTTAGTAAATGTAGAATGTAAACGTCTTAACACAATAACTAAGAAAATTCCAGGAAGGCTATGTTAACCAGTGTGATGAAAATGTGTCAAATGGTCTATAAAACCAGTGTATGGTGTCCCATGATTGCATTAATGTACAGCTATAATTAAATAATAAAAAAATAATAAAAACAAGCTTCTGAACTGAAAAAAAAAAAAAAACCCCAGACAACAGCAATTAAACAATTATGGGATCTTTCCATCTCCCACAAATAAAGGTGGAGAGTAGCAGCCTGACACATTGCCTCAGTAAGCCATCAACACCCAGCCTCTTTCTACCTTTCAGTGTCCACCTTCCTTAGCATGTAGGCCTTTTCCTCAATGCTTTCAACCTTACAGCTGCCAGATGGCTGCACTTCCCTCGGCCCCACCTCCACATACCAAAAAGAAAGAAAGGGACTGAGGAAAAGGCCAAAAGGACCAGTGAGAAAATCTATTCTCTCTTAAGAAGCTTTTAAGAAAGATTCACCCAGTTGTTATATTCATTGGCCAGAACTGTGTCATGTGGTTAGGCTCAGCTGTGAGATGAAGGCATGTGGGTCTGAGATGGTCAGCTGGACAGCAGTGTCTATCACATCACATAAAACTATTTCCTTAGTAGCCACAGAAAGTTTTCATGTGGAAATAAATCATTACTTCACAATCAAGCACAAGGAATGAGGAAAAGGAGAAGGGAGGGGAAAAAAGAGGAGAAAGAGAAATATTTTCTCAGGGAGAGCATTTTCTTGATATCTGATAGCATTACTAGAACGCCAACATATTTGCTGGTGAGATAGCAACTTGTTTTTGTTTAAAGATTATTAAGGGTTTTCAGATGCAATAAAATGAATAAAAATGTTTTTGTAATTCATTTCCTACTGGAACTCAAAATAGTCCACTAAATTGGCATTTAATCCCAATCTGTGCTTCTGAAATATGAGGCTTCTATATTCTTAGAACTGTTTAGGAATAGGAATAAGAGGCTCCAATTACAGGGATGAGGCCAAAAGATAAGATTCTCAGATATTAAAAAATTAAAATTAATAAATCAAAAAGCTGGTTTTTTGAAAAGATCAATAAAATAGATAAAACATTGGCCAACCTAATCAGGAAAAAAAGAGTGAAATCTCTAATTTCATCAATCAGAAACGACAAAGACAAAATAACAACAGACTCCTCAGAAATACAAAAAATCCTAAATGAATATTATAAGAAACTTTATTCTCAGAAATATGACAATCTGAAGGAAA